>JAOBYH010039671.1:0-12235 GCA_025403525.1 Umimayanthus kanabou | reverse complement strand
TTTCTTTCTTTCTTTCTTTCTTTCTTTCTTTCTTTCTTTCTTTCTTTCTTTCTTTCTTTCTTTCTTTCTTTCTTTATGTTTGTATTTGTTTATGCTTTATGGTGAAGTATTTGTCAGTAGGTTTGTTTTGTTGTTCAGTTTGTGTAATCCAGTACAGCAGTGGCAAACCTGTTTCTGGCTTTCTCAGTTTATTTACTCTGCGAAAATTTCCCCGTTTAGTTTCCAAGCAGAGAAAACAACAGGCAACTTGTGTTATGTGAGCTTGATTGGCAAACTCGGCGCGACGTGGTTATCCAGGGCCATCAAGTCCCCAAGCAACGCCAGGCTCTCACTTTCCGCTATCAAACCCTTTTAAAGATCGGCAAACGTATACAACCAAGAGGAAGGCTGGAGACAAAACTAATGTAAATGTCTTCTGAAACCCAGACCAACCTAAAACATGTTAGGAAACCAGACTTTGCACGGGTGAAGATAGTTGCAACGGGGTTACGTTTTCTCGCTTATTTGCAGTGGATTTGTCAGGTGATAGCGCTGAAGCTCTAGAAGTTCCATATGTCACACAACAGCAAACGATGGCCGGGTAATTTGGGGCCTAACAAATGGCAAATTATTGTAGTTTAGAAGTACCGAGAAACTTGAAAGCCCAGCGCAAGAGATTATATAGCGTAGGACAGCGTCACACATGCCAATCACTTCTTCTCACAACGTAATACAAGTCAATAGGTCACCCAACTTCCACCACAGTTGCAATACATCAATGCATGAAAACATGGTTGCCGTAGATAATACGCAGCACACCCATACCACTAAACGGACATACCACATGGCATCATCCTTTCCGCTTAAGGTGATACGAGACGATATCTCCTCCCCAGCAGATGGTAGTGTTTTCCTGAGGTCTCAACACCAGGTCTCTTCGTCGTTATCCTGAATGCCGTACAGAGCATATGGGCTCTGGCCTCGTCTCACAGCCTGAGTTATCTCCTCATTAATCTGGTTGATTATTTCTCGAGTCCTCTGTTCCTCGGGGTGATTAACCCCTGAAAAGTATTCCCCTATGGGAGCTAGTGAGTGTCTCGGACTGCTCTCGGCTGATTTAATTACATCCGGGAACGGATCCAGCGCAATGACTGACGATTTAATACCTTCAGCGCTTTGAACAGGCACCGTGGCGTTTTCGTCCTCTGGAGGGAGGGGTGAAGGAATCTCTATTCTCACCATGGGCCCCGTAGACGAGCCGGAAGGTCGGGTTTCAAGGTCGCTCCCCGGTGGACTAGCCACTTGAGTCGGAGTCCGAACTGGAGCTTGAGTACTGGTCTCCTCCTCGGCATCTGCTAAGGCCTGGGGACGACATGAGAAAAACAGAAGATTAGGTTTGTTTAGATGATTACACTTAGCAGCAAGGATCCAGTTCAGTGCTTTTCTATCCTAGCTTCACAGTAACTGACTCTGCTTTCATCAAGGTATAGTAAGAAACTGAAAAATCAACGAATAGGGTTCGACACAGCTGATTAATTTTTTTTTTACTTTCACAAGTATGTTGCAAATGCAGTCCGCGCCCGGGGGGGTACTCCCATACATAAGCTATACGGGGACGTGCCGCCCTTCAGGGTATAGTCCGCTCATAAACAGGGTCTCAAATTCAAAGATTTTCGAAGATTTTTTATAAACAGGGTCTAAAAATCACGCATTTTGACGAAAAAATGATTTTCACGAACTTTTTATCATAAACAGGGTCAGGGTTTCAAGGTCCGGGCAGCACCCCCTACCCAAACTTAAGTCGAGTACCCCCCCTTCTCCCCGAGAGTCCGCGCCTTATATTGGACTTACGAGACCATCCTCTCCAAAGAGATTCTCTGCTCACCGACCACTGACAATCGAATACTCTTAAAAGCGCTTACATAAAAGAAAATCAAGGTCTAGTCGACTGAAACCGAGATAACGTGGATGGAGAGCGGTAGAAATTTGCATTCGCAAAATGAAATCAAAACAAGACATATTCTTGACATAACGTAAAAAAATCACCTATCCAGTTACATTTAACAGAATTATATTCAAAACTTTAGTCTATACTTTTATTTCTCCGTTTTCACACACTAAATTACTCAATTTGCAATGAAACAAATGATGTAGCTGCTTTTGTAGCTATATCTGCGACAAGTTAGCAAGACCTTGCAATATACATACAGTACAGCTATGAACAGACAAGCTGTCCAAAAACAGCAATGCATTAACCTCGGTATCGTCCCCACATGCAGCCTAATGACCAAGTTGCACTGTCATTGAGGAGACAGAACATCAAACTAGCTACGTTTACATTTCTAAAATTAAATAACCCGGAACCCCACAGTTACATGTGACCATAAATTAGGTAAAGTGCAAACTAATACAAATTATAGAAAAGTGGCTTCATGGTGATAGTACTTAAGTGTGGTAAATTATTTGTGTATCTGTTATCATTACTGCAGTACAAGGATAAAGTCAAAAAAAGAGCAGAGCTGACAACACTTTAAGGCACTGTCGGTTATGGAATGTTTACTGGTATCACCACAATGGAGCAGGCGAGAGTGGCACTCCATCAGCTCGCGGTCCCACCCTAAGCTTTTGCACCCAGTTTAGCAACGGAATTATTTAAAAAAGGTAGCGAAGATTACTCTTTTAAAAATGAAAAATTCTCAACACAAAAGTTTTTGGAAATATCCATGGGTTTACATCATAAATTTAACGAATTGTAAAGAGCTATTTCATAAAGACTTGACTTTTGAAAAATGCAATGCGCAAAGAGTAATACCATAAGCTGAACGTTGCTGGAGTTACAAAAGCTGTGGTAGTCAAAACTCATAGAAAAAAGTATTCATTATTTCAACCGTTCGTTTAAAATACTATCAAATCCAGTCCAACAATCTTCTTCTGCAGTTTTAACAAATTTCAATAGTTTAGATTATGAGCACTCTTCGGGGACAATTTTGAGTTCCACTTGGGATGCAACGTTCGAGATCTCTGGAAACTATCAGTAACAGCTTTCGACCCACTGGTTGTGGTGATACGAGTAGAAATGTTAAGATTTTCATGTTTGCGTAGTGAAAATTTGGTTACAAAACTTGTCGCAAATAAGACTAAAAACTTACAGTCAGGAATGTTAGACAATTAATTACGTTATTCGGGGCTGAGAGCCTACTAGTCAAGCCGTCTGGGTCAAGGAACTGCTCGTGACAAGTCGCAGCCATATTACGTGACAATGAGGCGGTGTTACGCAACTAACCGTCATGCGTCATGCAATCCTGCCTTTTCACCGCTGTGTAACGCTGAAACAGGGGCAGAGATGAAATAAAATAAATTCCTTTTCGACTTCGACCTCCACCACATCCATACTTAATTTTCAGTATTATTTCCAAATGATCATTACTTCGTTAGATTAGTCGATTAGGTTAAGTATATCTTTAGTGACTTTACTGCCAGTGTTGAGTTGCTCTTTGTTATTATTAATGAAGGCATTAATAACATTAGTAACAGTGATAAATTAGTTGTGTTTATACATTTCATATCATTCCATACCCGCAGTGCACATACGATAAAAACAACAACATATTTTCAGGCAAATAAACAACAAATAAATAGGTAAATAACTCTGCTGTTAAAAGGAGTGGAACCCATCTTGTACTGTAGAAATGATAGCATTTTTTTAAAAGATAAAATAAAAAAAGAATTACAAGGTTTTTTCTTCTACAAAGTAGTAAATCGAGAAATGAAATTTTACTAATCGCTCTTTTAACACTACAGAAGCTAACCAGCAGCTCCTGAAAAATAAACCAAAAATAAACATTAACCGCAAAACGATACAAAGTAACCGAGCTCGAACATAAAGATTATCCCAGCCTTTGAGTACAAAAATGTTTCAGAGATTTCTATTTTTGTTGAAGAAGTCTGTTTCACGTTACAAGCATGAACACTACTGTGACTGTCTCCATCAAAACTACGGTTCCGCTAAAGTGTCACGACAATTCCAATTTGCACACGGCAATTCCAATTTGCTCACGGCAATTCCAATTTGCTCACGGCAATTTCAAGCGAGCCATGAGGCCACGAGGTTGCGTTTTCAAGATGGCCAAAGACAAGAGAATGCTACTCGAATCTTTGTTTTACGAAGGGTAAGAATACCAAGAAATTGTTCAAATACTGAGAACGCAATATGATATCGAGTTGAGTTTCAGAACACCAAAAAGGAAGCTGAAATACTAAGTCTTTCAAGAAACAACGTAGAATTCGATCCAAACGAACTGAGAGAAATTGTTGTTGAAATAATGGATGGTCCTGGATGGCACGCTCTCAAGCGGAAAGGTGTGCGAGTTGCCAGAAATGCGTTGGAAGAACTTGTTCGAGAACTAGATCCAGAAGGAGTTAAAGGAAGAAAAGCACACGGGTTGCGTAGGAGGGAATATATATGTCCAGGTTCGAATAAAGTTTGGCATACAGATGGGTACGACAAAATAAAGCCCTATGGCTTCCCTATACATAGCTACATTGATGGATATAGTAGGAAAGTGTTATGGCTGTATGTAACACGTTCCAACAACTTGCCAGATAATATAGCTGCTTATTATTTGGATGCTGTCCGTGATCAAGCTCCCTCGTCCAGTCTCCTCTCGGTCGATAATTTCAAAGTTGCCGTTGCCGTGAGTAAATCGAAATTGCAGTGAGGAAAGTTGAAGTTGCCGTGAGCAAATTGAAATTGGCGTGAGTAAATTGAAATTGCCGTACGTGAGCAAGTTGAAATTGCCGCGAGCAAGCTGAAATTTCCGTGAGCAAGTTGAAGCTGCCGGGAGCAAGTTGAAATTGCCGGGAACAAATTGAAATTGCCGTGACATTTTTGGACCACCGTACAAAACTCTTCGAAAGTTTTCATATGAAATTGTTCAGAGAGCAAATGGGTTGAGTAAGAGTAAAGAAAGTCGCCCTCGACCGAATCCGAATTTTTCGTTGACTGTACTCTGATACGAACCGTTGTAAAGGTGTTTATTACTTGGTGTAGTTGAGGTGAAGAAACGTCCTTGGAATACTGTTTGGCAAAATATTGTGCTGAGCGAGCTGTGAGACAGCTTGAGACTGCTGATCAGCATTCAACTAGTCAGCGGAGTCTTCGCAATTCATATCCAGGATACATCATTGTTACATCCCTAGTTTTCATTCATCGTGTTAGAAAAAAATGATACTGATATCTATGAAGAAAGATTTGGCACAGATTCAGCCATTGCTTACCACAGGGTTTTTGAAACTAAGTTTGATTGGCCTCCTGCGCTTTCTGTATCCTCTGGAGAGTCCGCCGTTAGCGCCCGCCGCCATCTCGGCGTTTGTCTCCTCATCCGTGTCCGTGCTGATGATAGTGGGGTTGATATCTGTCAGATCCATCGGGGCGTCCTGCAGGAAGTTAAGGAGCCGTTACCACTTTTGCCGATAATGAGAACGCTCAGTGCAGTTCTAGCCACACAAGAGTCTCACTTTTGTGAGTTGAAGTCTTGTCATATCGTAAATTTTCAACCAAAATCACTTACATTACATTTGCTCAACGTATTACTTGTATGTATTCTTTCCATTTACGAGGTTTGCTTTCAGATGTAATCAGATTGATTTTAGTGGAATCTAACTATCTCCCCTTTCTAGAATAGCTCTGCAAAGGCCAGTATTAGTAACAGAATTAGGTCTCCTATATGAGTAAGTGCTGCTTTACACGAAAAATATACTTAGCTGTAGCAGTTAGGTGGAACTTATAAAAATAGGAATGTTACCTTAAAGTGAACTGATTTATGTCCTGTCCGCCTCCCTTCCTCCTCGCTCTCGGTCGCGTTGCTATCATTTCTGCCAAACGGTCTTCGGAAAAACTTCAGTGACCGGTGCATTCGCCTCTTACGGTTCATTTCTTCTTGCTTGTCTTTGCTGTTAGATCAATTAAGTTATTTTAAAGTCTTGTTATAAAGCAAATTTAGAAACAATTCTCCAGGAGCAGATTCCATTGTAGAATATCTAACAAGTGTTAAAAAATTCGTCAAAGCAATGGGCTTCAGCTTCTCGAGAACTCTAAAACCCTGGCAAAACTGAGATATAGTCAATGCAATTTGATGCAAGTGTTTTCCCCGTTTTGCTCCCGACACAAGTCTTTGCAAGTTTGGACGTAAGTTTTAATGTCAAAATCTGCGTTAGCTTGCATCGACAAGCACTCTCCGTTTTGCCATGGCTTAAATAAGCAATTTCTTTCGTTATATGAATGTTACAGTCAACGGAATGACATGAAAATCGTAATCAGAAAAATGTCGGAGATTTAAAAACTGCAGACGGAAAGTTCAAAAACTTGGATTAAAACTTCAGCCGTCTGCTACTAGCTCTTGGTGCTTGAAGGAAATGAAAAAGCTCTTACTTGCAACTGAAACATCGTTTGTACCCGTTGTTTTGATATTTGGAAAGAACGTTGTGTCACACTCAGGCAACTACTTTGTCTTTCATGGATTATTAATCTGAGCTTTTGGAAAGAAATAATTACTTTGGAATCATGAAGACCCTCCAACTTGCCACCATATTCAAAACGCTGAAATAAGTCTTGATGTTTTGCCTAAAACTTCGCCAAACTCTCGAAAACTAGAACAAAGATCTTGTGAGCACAGTTCTTGCGTCACTTCCGTTTACTGTTCTTTATTCTTAAGGCCCCATTTACAACGACACCGGATGACCACAGTGCTAGGCTTATATCAAAAGTCAGTTGCATAAACACAGTTACCCTTACGTCGGATGTTCGCTCTCACGTATGAGGTTGCTGCACAGGATTCCGTTACGTCTAACGTTTGAACCCAGGTGCTTTTATGTCATTTGCATCACACTCTTAACGTAATCTAATCGAAATAAATTTCCAGCAAAGCGTACTTATGCATCACGCCAGTCAGCTGTAAAAAGCGCTAGGCCACGGTCATGTGGTCAGAAACTTTAGCTCTGAAAGGCTTGATAGATCAAGAGTAACATGTCACAGCTTCATTAGGTAAATGTTGAACTTCTGGACACTTCTAGGAAAATGAGTCATCAATAGCCGCAGGAGATAGAGAGTCCGTTATTGTCAAAGAGTAAGAAGTTGTAGCTGGGGCGTTGGTTCCTTTTAAGATGTTGGCTTTTGGTTTGACAGATCAACAACTAGTCAACACCATGGATCATCTTCTTATAGCATCACAAGTCGCCAGGTTTTCCCTCTTGTTTCAAAAGGTTTCCCAGGATCCTGATGACACTTGAATCACGTCTATAGTCATTACAACACAATCCAGCAGCATGCCTTTGGACAGATTCCAGTTTGTTTGTACACTTGGCGATGTAGGGTGCAAAGCAGGGACCTCTCACAATGGTCACTTTCACTGTTTTGTTGCACAACCAAAGCTTTCCCCCTTTGTGACCAAGAAGGTTGTTGGCCTTCTTCGCAACATTGTTGGTGTGTTCAGTTGCTTCCAACGCAAGTCACACGATAGTGCTACTCCAAGGTACCGGTGGAATTCAACATATTTGAGTTTCACACCTCAGAATAAATATTTATTCCCTGCAACAGATGTTGCATGTGAAATGTGCGTATGCAAAATTGTGCATTTGGATGGATTCAGGAGCTCCAACTGCCCGGTGTGTTGCTAACGCTCTAGAGAGGTCCTCAGGAACGTTGGTATCACTTGGAAAAGACAGTTTGTACATATAGAGAGAAAACAATGGTCTCTGAATGACCTTACCATGGCCAATCGTAATGGTAAGAACAGTCACGGCCCGAGGACGGTTCCCTGTGGGACTCTCGATGCTACGGTAGTTGGCTGTGATTTGGCGCCGCACACCACAACATTCTGTTTTTATGTGACAAAGTTTTCTAGCCATTTTAGTAGGGTGTCTGGTATACCATAGCCCTCTAGCTTTGTGATCATCCTCACATCCAATTTTCACTACTTTTATGACCAATTTTGATTTTCCAAAATTTCCAGGCCTAGATTTTGAAATATTGAAATTCCAGGTGAGCCGCACGAACCTTGTGATTGGTGCAAGCTGTGTCTTCAAAGGAGGGAGGGCCAACGTTATCGTTTCTCAGCTTCTTGATATATGACCAGAATGCTTTATGTTCTTTTTCAAAGGGATCAAATAATCCTTGTATATCGATTTAGACTTGGTTCTCATTTGACAATTGTTTACAATAGTTTTATCTGATTTATATATACGTACTGGCTGAGATATTTTCATAAGCATATATAATTTCGGTGGAGCTGGTATTTCCAGCAAACTTATTAGTTCACTATCTCTGGCCAAAGGACAATGTTTACCTCCCTGGAGGTGGGTAATTTGCGGAGTGAAACAATGGCCGGCGTAAACTCCCGTTTTACGGTAGTGACAGAGGAGGAAATCTTGCAATAGCTTACTTTTCTCGAATGTATTGTGTTTTCACCGAGTTTGCATATGTTAATACAATTATTCTCTTCAATCTCGCTGAATAGCGGCTTTTAGGATATTCACCTCCATTTTTCGCATGTCGGTGAATGTTCTGCCACTATTCACCTCGATTTCAGAGAATTGTTAATTGTAGTCCTTTACAAGGCTTCTATTGATAACAGTCCTCCCATGGACTGAAGGTATGTACCATCTATTTAAATAAATAAACAAATAAAGTTATTATTACTATCATAAATAATCCAAGTAATTTTTCCCCCTCAGAGATCTCAGGCAACGAGAAAAAATTAGCAAGAGAAAAACAGCATATTGTCCGTAAAATTGCATTAAAACGAAAAAAAAACCCTATTTCTTCTCTTATTTATAAACCTGTTTCAACAAGGAATAACGAAAAGACACAGCTGTTCGCACACAGATATAGAGGACTGTATCTTACAAACTAGGCAGGGTGTCCATAGTCTTGGAGCGCCGCCTCATTGTGAGATATTCTTGTGACGGCCTTCTCCTCTCGTCCTCCTCCTCGTCAGAGTTCGAGTTCCCACTTCTCAGAGCACCAACCAGACGGCGGAACAACGACGGTCTCCTCTGAAGCAATCAGACCATGATATAAGAGAAACTTGTTGTAGTGCTTTAGATGATATATACGACGGTCTTTCAAGCTATCTAAAGTATTACGAGCTTAAAAATATCATTGTTCGAATTCCTATTTTCGGCATCATGTTTCTTAACGCAATAACAAGACAGCTAAAAGTGAAAAACTAGAACATTTGAAGGATAACTGAGGTTCAAACCTTCACCAAAGTTAAGACGTCCAACCTAATCCCTAAAATAGACGTTATAAAAAAGAGTGCAGTGTAGTGATGAACCCAACAGCGGTGTACACTATGCTCGTTTTCATAATAGCGTCTATTTGTATGGATGAAGTTGAATGTTCTTAACATTTTCAAAGATTTGATGAACCTCGTCTATTCTTGAAATGTGTAACACTTCATTTTTGAGTAGTCGGATATGCGTTTAAACGACTCTCTACAAAATACTTTAACTGGTTTGGATATAAAAAAAAAACTTGGTGCAAGGGTAAGGTGCAGTTTAGTCATGGTGCTTCCATTTGACAAATACACAAAAGAATATCACGTTGAGCCTGAGGTACGTTCGTCGCACTCCATCTTTGATCTCCTCTTCTGTTTGTCTTTAACAGACAATTCACAATAGTAGTCTGCACTGTAAGATGATTGGTGTTGTGTTGTGTCGTGTCGTATCGTGTTGTGTTGTGTCGTGTCGTGTTGTGTCGTGTCGTGTTGTGTTGTGTCGTGTTGTGTCGTATCGTGTTGTGTCGTGTCGTGTTGTGTTGTGTCGTGTCGTGTCGTATCGTGTTGTGTTGTGTCGTGTTGTGTCATGTCGTGTTGTATCGTGTCATGTTGTGTTGCATTGCATTGCGTTGTGATACGATGCGTTGTCATTGTTACGTTGTGTGGTGTTGTGTCAAGTGGTGTTCAGTTGTTTGGTGTGGTGACACTGGAACAGACTGCCATCGCTGTTACAATACAGCCAGACTCTCTCAACAAATCATACCTTGTGATGGCTGGAAGAATCTGATCCGTCGCCGTCAGCATCTAACTGAATTTACGAAAAGGTGAGAAACGAAATATAAATTAAAATCAACAAAAGGGCGCAGCAGAGGAGCATGAAATCAAATGTTGATGGTGGACTGCAACAGCGATCGGAAAATGTACAGATTGAGGTTTTATGACACTAGGCCAAATAAGGAAAATGCTATCGGTAGATCGGTACTAAAGTTATATTTGATATGGAATTTTTCTCCTCCAGCTTTATTAGATCTGGAAACAAGGACATACATTAATAGCACACATGATTGTTACGCAGCGATATCGCTAGTTGCTTGCGATCCAGCCAAACTCACATGTATATAATTGGATTTGGGGGGAACACAGTTCTAAGGTTGACGAGTAGATATATATTCGCTTGGATTATCGGTGGTGTAGATTTTTTGCTTGGCTTTCGAATTAACTAAAAGTTCAAAGAACTAGAAACATAAACTTAACAAATATCAGATGGCATTAAATGTTTACCCTTCGTCTACTCTGCTCAGCTCTTTCCAGCCTCTTCTTTTTCATGTGCTTGTAGTTTTCGTAGATGAGTTTAGCGCAGTAGATCTTGCCTATGGTCATCTGCTGGGAGCTTAACACTAATAGGAAAGAAATTTTGATGTCAGACGTCGAACTTGTTTGGTTTTTATCTCTCTAAAGTGTTTGCAAGCACCAAGTGAATTTATTAATACTTGAAGGGCAACTTCTGACTGTAAAGGGCTGTAAAGTCTTGTGTTTAGGCAATCTCTGTAACACTCAGCAAATCTCGTCATGATAAAATTAAGAACTTGAAATACAATTATTCAATGATTTTTGCAAACAGTCTTCATTCCCGCCGATATGAGCTCGAACCCAGTGTTCAGAGTTCAAACCCACCCCTGGTCACTCCTAAATATGGCCAACTGGAGTAGCTCCAGCCAATTGGGCATTGCTAATTATCTATAATTAACATTTGTTATTATTTCAGTATATTGTGGAACACCTGTAGCCTTTAAACCATAGCATGCTTCCACGTTAAATAGGGATATTTTTGTTATTATAATAATATTATATAGATGGCTTAGTTTTGAGGATACGTGAAACGGATTATTGATATATATATATATATATAGACACTATTGCGAATTTCCAGTTTATAACTGAAAACGACAAATTATTTTAATCCAACATGCATAGCCATCAAGTACACTGAACTTTTACATTGAAAAGTTTTCCTGTCAAAGTAAACAATTTGACCAATATATAGTATAACAAATAAAACAAGTCACAGACCGATTCTTATGCTTTGTAAAAGCACAGATGTTGCACCTTTAAACACGAGGTTCCGGTACAAAAGGCGAAGCCCCTCCTCTTTTCATGCCTCAAAGCTCCTAATTTAAAATTCAAATTTTGCAACCACGACAAACTTGGCGTGTGTATGAGTCTTCTCGTTCTAAATACATTAATTCTAAAGAGTGGGGTTTTATATTGTAAGAAATAAATACATAGTGCAAAGATAGTGGTTGGGTAATGACTGCTAGCGTTTTTTGTAACTTTTGGCTATCTTGACGGCTCCAACTTCGATATTTTACATTCAAATATTTCATTTTGAATTTCGCGCTGTGAGCAACAAGTAAGAAATCGGTGAAGCGTAAAATCGCAGATGTTCACTCCACAAAGAATGAGATGTTGACTCGACGACGGCTGAATGACAGTTGAACGTGTGAAACCCCCGGGGCCACCCTTTTTATACCGGAACCTCGTGTTTAAGTAGTCTGACACGCCTTGTGCTTAATTTGAGAGGATATTTTATCGAGTGGCGGCCGCGTGTAAATAAAGTCAGATTGGACTACAATAAGCACGCAACTGATTAACGACTGTCTAACTACCAAACAAATAACTGTTTCAAAACAAATACCAAGCATTGAAAACATGTTTTGGTAACTGGCTGAAGTTACACCACAATCCATACCTGAGGCGACAGCATAAATTAGTCGTTATCGAGTGATACAAGTAAAATTAGTTGTATACCACAGCTACAATCCGATAAGGCCAAGTAAAAAAAAATGGTTAGCGTCCTTTTTTCAGAAATTTTATGATCGGGAGGTGTTTTTTTTTTTTGACAAGTAATGCTGCATTCACACACAAACATGTTTAATTAAACTGACTTTTTCAAGTTGCTAGTTCTTGTAAATAGCAAGCAT
>JAOBYH010039560.1:0-12237 GCA_025403525.1 Umimayanthus kanabou | reverse complement strand
CCCCTCCCCCCCCCCCCCCCCTAACGTCGCCATGACGGTTCTCGTGGAGAAATCGATATGTGACGCTCCCCTTAGCAGAAGCTTTGTTCCGCAACTGTGCAAACCTTAATATATCCCGAAGATGTACGTTTCAGAGTAATATAGTGAACTTCCTTAAGTTCCAGTTAGTAAAAAAGAACTGTGATTGAACGTATTTAATAACATTTGTATGACATACTGATATATTAGAGTAGCAACTTTTAAAATTTTAGTAGCAACTCTTTTGGTTTTCGGGCAATATTTTAGCAACTTTTTGAGTTTAAAAAGAGCAACTTTTCATGATCTTGCGAGCACAATCTGTTCAGGCCTAATCGTTATACCGGGAATTCGGCTGTAACGATATCCCGGTTTAGGGGGGGGGGCAATACCTTTAATTTGGTAGCGACTAGGGGATTTGGAGAGGAAAAAAAGTTCATAGAACGCAACAAACCACTTCCCCTAAGCGAGCAAGTGCCACTCCTCGGATAGCATACGAGCTGGCATTCGTCCATTAAATATTAACTTAAAAAATTAATTTATTACTAAAAACTAAAAATCCCTTCAAAATTAACAAATCCCCCCCACATCACTTTTCGACCCAAATTATCTCCAAAAATTCTCAAAATATTTGTTAATCTTTATAAACTGGGGTACTGTGCCGCTATGATTTACTTTTGAATTTTTCCAAATTGCAACCTAGATACCGACGATTATGACGTAATTGATATCGTAAAAACCGGGGTTCCACTGTATTCGGGAGAGGATATGCTCCCGATGGCCGTCGTTTTCCCGCCATATTTTTCTATCTTGGATGCGCACACGTCATTTCATTTTCCCGCCTTTTTTGGACGCGCGCGCATACGTGATTTGTGCAGATATCCTGAGTCGTCTGTCAGTAATGTAAAATTTTGAAGTCAGCTCATTTTGGAGTGTTTATGGTCCATCGTAAATTGAAGTAAGCTCATTTTCCTCAGTTGACTGCAGC
Source organism: Umimayanthus kanabou (assembly GCA_025403525.1). NCBI lineage: Eukaryota > Metazoa > Cnidaria > Anthozoa > Zoantharia > Parazoanthidae > Umimayanthus > Umimayanthus kanabou. Next base: position 11,234 of record JAOBYH010039560.1, on the reverse strand, counting down.
CAGGGATTCCATACACTCAGGTCAGATTTGTTTTGTTTTTTTTTATAAATACCATGTCGATGAAACTAGCGATTTCTGCTACGACACCAGCTCTGCCTGAACATCGATTTTGAACTGGGGAAATAACTTAAAATTTGGAAATGTTTATGCCTCTTCGACTCAATTATTTTGATACAAAATAATTTGATCCATTTTTCATGAAAACAACATTGCCAAGAGGCAAACAGCCTATTACAAAAACCGGGTCTCAAAATGTACAATAACGCAGGATATTTATACTATACTCGTCTCTTGGTGTTATTGTACACTTCTGTATATCATTTATATAATCAATCGTATAATAACATTACTTATTATAATTTATTATAATTATCCAGTATTCCAAAAAAAATCCCAAGGTTTAATACTTTTAAAACTGTTAAAGGTTTTTACTTCCTTCCTTCCTTGTGTATTCCTTCGCGGGCTTTGGATTTTAAAAAGACATCAAGTGCTCATCAACCAGTTACCACTGAAACTTGTTTTGTGCCATATTTCTTGCTCACATGCAAGATCCAGAATTCCCTAAGTCCCCAAGTTCATAAGTTTGCTTACTCCTAAATAGCTTTTGCCAGTCAAAGGAGGGTGCTTAACTGATTCGAACTGAACTGATTAAGGAAATAATAAAAAAAAAACCGAAAAAATGCGAAAAGAATTGCTCATCTCAGAATGATTTTCAAAGCCAAAAGTAACTATATATAATTTTTATGAACTTTAATTTGCAATTGGGCTACCATGAAGCTTGTTTCTAATACCACTGAAAGTGACAGCAAGAATGTTGCACAGATTTGCTTGGAACTGTACACCCTTTGAACCCCAACACAAGACAAATTAAAGTAATTAACATTTGCCACTGACAGCTAAGCCCACTGAGACTAAATGCTTTCTTTCTCAGTCCAAGTGTTGATCATAACTTTCATACCTTAAATACTTTATGCTCTCCCATGTCCAACTGCAAAGCTTGAACTCTCAACTAAATAATTTTACTATGGTAAAAGTCAGGCATGTAGTTATAATTAATGCACAATCTATTTAATTATTTATTGATTACTATGGAAACGAACATATACTTATATAATAAACTGATTGCTTAAAGTTAAATACCATTAAGCTAAAAATATCCATTGTGCCCAACCAAGTCTTTATCCAGTTTCTATTGTTATTGGGGAGACTTGAATAATTGTATTGAAATTAAAGCAAGCCATTTTATGAGATCAACATGTTACAAAATGTATAGACAGGACTGCAGCAGCTCCACAATTTCCAATAAATTGACTTTATCTATAATTTCCAAATTGCTCCATCCCTTCATTAATTAAAAAAATGCATACTTTGCAGTCCTTCAGAATGAGCATCACTCGTTAAGGATGAGCTGTTTACTGGCTGATATCATTAGCTTAATCCCTCTGGGAAGTTCAGTTTTAAATTACTACCATAATTATGTAGTACCGAATCTATTGTACTGGTCAGATTAATAGCACAGGATGAAGAATTGCCATTTCCGAAATAATAATACAGTCTTGAATTATAATAATAGTTAACAGTGTGGGAAATGTAAGAATATTTTATTTAATGTTATTATAATAATAACTTTGACTATATATATTTTTTTGTTAAATGAAACTATAAAAAATTGTAACAAGTGAACTTAACTTTACTTTTCATTAATTCTGAATAAAATTGACAAAATAATGTTTAACACTTGCCAACAAAATTGACATGTCATGATCAGTGTAATAGTTAATTGTTCAACACCTGTGAATAAATTTAAAAAAAGTGAAAGTTCAGAAATGAAAAGAGACACTCAACTTTTAGCATGACATGGGCATGTGGGAAAATAAAACCTTTGCACAGTTTTAATTAAGTTTCATAAAGAGTGCAAAATTTGGTAGAAAATTAATCACACATGTATGATTATTTGGTACTACATATATATATACTAAGTATACAGTGTAATTCTTTTGTGTCTTTGGGACAAACTGTTTATATTCATTTGTAGATGTAAGTAATTAAAAACAGCATATTTGAATTTTTTGTGCAAGTTGTTCAATATTTTTAAATATTTTTAATTTTTCAAAATTTTTAAATATGGCTTAAAAGCCATTTTCAACAGTTCTGCTTCATACAATTGTAATAAAACTACCACAATAAAAAAAACTTTCAAGCTTATAAAACGTAGCCTAAACTGACAGTATTTGAGAAAAAAAATGAAAGCAGTCAAAACCCCCAAAGAAACAACCAAACTAAGTAGTACTGAAAAGAAATAAGTTATTATCAACAAGAAAACAGGATTTTGGTAACAAAAATGTTGTGGCTGTATTTCTAAAAGTACCTGTCATTACAAACAGTGCATAAAGATAATATTTTGTGGAAACCAGACAAAGCAACAAGCTTCAAACCAATCACAAAATCGCAAGTGTTATGAGCTTTAATATCACAGAATTGCATAAAATTATTTAATTATGCAACAACAACAAAAGACCAAAACGATTCAACTCACTTTTAGATCAACAAATAAACAATATTACTTTCTTTAAATGCTGTGTAGCAGTTTCTTCTATAGACAGAACTGGATGTTAAATATTTTTACATCACTACTTTTTGTGCTTGCAAATAATTTAAAATAAAACAATTATCCTGTACACTTTAAAACTTTCTGTCTTAGTACAGCTTGTGCTACATAAACTTGCTAAATTATTTACAATACTGAAATTTGAACTAACATTTTCTTTAATTTAATTTACAACTGAAATCAACCCCAAATGATGACTTCTTAACTATAGGATTTCATTTGAAGATTTGGCTTTATTTGCAATATTTTCCTTCATTATGAATCTAGTAGAAGGGTAGGTCCTGGGTTTCTGAAAGAGGTGGTAGTGAGGGCCTAATGCGACTATCCAGGACCTACATGCACACTATGGTATTTTCTGTATTTTCATTCTATTTTGTTGTCTGTTAGTCCAAAAGAATCTGCCCTTGCAGTTTACTGTTTTTCATAATCTAGAATGAATACCTATTAAGTGTTACTAACCGCAAATAACACGTTGCATTGGATTTTGTGTATAAATTTGTGCATACATATATCTAATGCATTCCAATTATTAATGGCTTTCTAAACAGCCACAAACCCTCCCCTTCATTCCTGTTTTTTTTTCAATAAAGATTCTTGTTTTGTGTAAATAAGGTAGCTGGTAAATATGGCAAAAGTAAGTGGAAAATTCTGTCGCACTGTGGCACTTACTGAATGAATTTCTTATAGAATGACAACTACTTACCAATTTAATGTTACTTTTGTTAATGATATTAAAAAAATAATAGAAATAATTAATATAGTCATTAAGAGTAGGGATTGTGTTAGCAATGAGTGAGTGTCAGAAGGTCAAGATAAAAGCATTTTATAGTGATTAATCAAATAGTGTTGGAAAATCTGACATCTAAAGAAGACTGCACAACAAAGGCCTTAAAACATAGTTTTATTATTTAAAATTTCATGCACATTCATTTTGCACTGTTGACTGCTATATCTGTGAAAAAGAACACAGAACCTATACTAAGAGCTTACATTGTAAGCAATGCATATTTTTATTTATAATACATAATTTATATGGAAGTGTCTTTAGTTATTTTGTGAGAATTTCAAGTGAGAAAGGTATAGTTACATTTCATGACAGAAGGCACTTGTAACCTTGCTCTAAAGCATTGTTGTGTTTCATATTTAGCACTATCAACCTCTAAAAAGAATATTTTAAAAATGGACAACCTCACAATAAATCTGCTTTGCACAACAAGATTACAACACTGACCATACAGATCTATATATATTTTGCAGTATTTTGAAATGCTTTTAATACTGTTAAATAACAACTTTCTTTCAAACTCTATAAAAGCTCTTTAGTAATTTAAACTTTCTAAAACAAGCTGACAATGGAATATTTTACTACTATCAGTTGAAGACTGAGATAGAAAACTGTATAATATATATAATATTCAGACTTGCAAAATAATATATAGCTTGATGTTGAAATGCCAACAAAAGTTTATTGTCCTAGAATCTCACCAAGCAGGTCCAGGTTTGGTATTGAGCCACTGAATGTTGTTTCTAGGTTGCCAGCATTTGCAGAGGCTTGGTCTAAAAGAGAACCCAACTCACCTGGATTAGCCTGGGATAGTAATGATGTAAATGAAGGTGCCTTCTCTAAAGTGCGAGGTGAAGGAAAAGGTGAAAATTGTGAATCTGAGCTTGTGACAGGAACATCTGGTGGTTGGTAGCCACCAAAACTATTTTCTCTTTGAATCCTATTATAGTCAGCACTACCACCCTCTACTCCAAAGTTACGAGTGGCCTGTGAAGATGACATATGAGAGAGATTATAGTGATTTTTTGAAGCTGTCTGACTTGGTGCTGATTGCAACATTCTCCCAGGTGTAATCGGATATGATGTGGGAGTATGCATTGGCCGTACTCCACTGAAAACAGGTTTATTTTGTGTTACAAGTGATGACTGCGTCATGCTGGCTCTTCTTTCCAAGACATTCTGCTGCATAAGTGGTTGTCCTCTTAATTGCGGGCTCACATGATTAACTGGAGAATAGGCATCTTGCATACCAACAGAAAATCCTTCAGCTGGCTGGCTAACACTACGGTTGAATGGAAAGGAATGCCGTCGTTGATAAAGATTATTATACTGAGGTACCTGCTGTTGTTTTGCTTGCTGGAGGAGAGTCGCTGTTTGCTCTTTGGCCTGGTAAGTGGCAGGTTGTTGATAAAAATTCTGTTGTGGATAAGCATGCGATGACATGTGAGGCATGGAGTGTTGCCGCTGGTACACTGGTGATGATTGGTTGGACAGTCGCATGCCCATGGAGTATGGTACAGATAGCTCCTGCATTGGTACAGGCCTGTTCTGGGGTACTGTTTCATAACCTGTGATTTGGCCCTGTTGCTGCTGCTGCTGTTGTTGTTGCTGCTGCATCAAAAGTTGTCGGCTGTTGCGCTGCTGAGTATAAACTTGTGATTTTTCTTGCATTGTCTGATGTGTCAGCTTCTGAGCGACATTTTGGTGCTGACCTGGAAAACCATAAAGTCCTTGTTGACCTGCTTGCTGTGCTTGCATTGTTCGCTGGTAGTGCACAGCAGAATAGCTAGAAGAAGCATGTGTAGCAGTCTGATTTTGATCATCGAAACTAGGTCGATATTGATTCTGTGGAAACTGAGACTGAAAATATGAAGGCACAGAACCCTGTTGTGATTGAGTAACAGCATTATGTTGTTGCTGCTGCTGTTGCTGCTGTGCAGAATGGTTCGCTGCCTTGATTCTCTCCAACTGTAGCTGCTGAAGATGGCTCAAACTAATGCGTTGTTGCGACTCAGTCATTCTCTGTTGTGAACGAGCCTGATTTGCCTGTGCCAGCTGGGCCGACTGCCTAGCCATCTCTTGCAACTGAAGAGAACCAGGCTGGTGGTATGGCACAGTTGGCAAGGAATTACTCGGCGAAACGTGAGAGTTACGATCGTTCACTTGCTCTTGTGACGGCAAACGAGACATAGGGTCGCTTTGTTTAAGTTGTGGGGTTTGGAGCTGCTGCTGTTGCGGCTGCTGCGAATCCAAACCGCTCGATTGTCCGTTGTTTGTTCTTTTTGTCCCCTCTGAGTTCTGATAGTTTTGCAATATACGTTCGAAATCATCCAGCTGTTCCTTGAGATGTTGGGAATCATTATTACCTTCGGAAAAACTCAGAGAATTCGTAGCTCGCAGTTCTACCGTACTATGCGCTAGCGGCTCTGAAGCCGACACTGTTTCATGCAAACTATTGGAGTTAACAGCGTGGCTTTCGCACGAGACAGTAGCCTGACTTTCTTGCTTGAACTCAGCTCCCTGAAACGAAGTCGTAGAAGGAGAAGCGATACGATTGCCTTGAAACGCATCCACGGGATTGTGATCCGTGGAGTTTGTTATCAGTGGTGAATGGCGAGAGTTTGAAACATTCTCGGAAGCAAGCTGATGGCCACGAAGTTCGGCATGTTGGAGTTGGTCGTGCGGCGCGCCACCGGTGTATCTCTCTCCTTGCTGGGCTGATTGCATATTGATTTGTTGTTCACTGACCAGAGAATGGACGTCTTCTTGAATCAGTCCACGTTGATACTTGGTCAGACAATCTGCTTGCTCGTTCGGCTCAAGGGAATGACCCGTCGCCTGACTGCTGCTGTTCAAACTTTGATCGAGTTTCCGTTTTAGGATTTTCTGCTGGTAGAAGCAAAGTAAATAAACCTCGAGTTAGTTCAAAAATAAAGAGCATGTGCTTACATGTACATAAAATCAAATACAAACAAATTGGGCCTCGGTTTACAACACCACCGTTCGGAGAACTCTATGCATAATTCAGTATTGCAACACTGAGCCCAACTTTAAATTCATGAACGCGTGTAAATTTACCTGTAAGATTGCCGATGCGGTGCTCGCGGATTTCTCAAGACCATTAGGAGGCTGATCCTGTTTGGAAGTCTTCGATCCAGGTTCTTGCTGTTTCACCTTCATGTTGGGCATCAACTTAGTTCTCCCTTCAAGGGCTCGCTGATAAAGGAGCATCGCATCTTGCCGATCGTGTGCTTGGCGGAGAGGTAACGAGGCTTCATATTTGGCCTGACAAACTTGGTTGTGTTTGCGATACTGCGATATGCGTTCTCGTAAACGGTTCACAACTGTTTGATGTCGCGGCGTCGTTATACTCGCACTAGAATCACCCATTTAGCCCACTTTCTAGCCCATCAACGGGCCAACGGGTTTATCAAATCTTGTCTCTTTTGATGGCGTGATCGCACTTTTTACTACCTGCAGAATTTTTTCAGATCTTTAAGTTAATCAAGCACACCGTGTACAGACCGAACTACAACATCCAGCCATCGCTTTTTTCCATGCTTCGATTAACGCAGTGCTCTCAATTAGCCACAATGACGTCACGAGCAGCGTCGATACCCGTCGTTGAAGAAATTCGTATTTCATCAGAATACGACATTCGTCTGAAAAAGTAAATCCTTCGAACTGTGCAAGTTTTCTGCTTTATTACTTCACGTGAGAAGTATCGAACGAACAATGGCACAGATTATAATGTTTTCCAGGACAAAACTGGTAAAATACTTTGTCGGTGGGTTGACATCCGCGAAAGATGCTGTGTTCTTTGGCGAGTACCAGTCAAAATATGAACGAAAGCGCACAAATAACAGTTGAACAACTATTCTCCTTTATTATTTAGTTGTTAGGGCACCAGAGGCAAAGTTTCTTTGTAAAGGTGAAGTTAATTTGACTGAAAAGTGGGATAAGGGAAAAGACTTTCTTGATAAAAACATAATCTCATTCGAAATTGCTAGTTTCTATCAAAACTCAATTTCTCTCAAGATGACATGTTGTCTCGTCCATAATGGGTGCGATCTGATTGGCTGTAGAACAATGGCACAACACCTATTGTCCCGCACCTGAGTGATTGACCCGCTTATCGTGCCAATTATTTCCGTTTGCACCGTTTTTCACACGGTCACGCTTGGGTTATTGTCAAGCAAACATCGGGTACAGAAAGTTTGACTTAATAAGTACATGCATGCACCAACATTGGGCCGTGAGAAACGTCGCGGCAAGCCAGCAAATTGGATCGAAGATTCTCCACGCAAAAACGTAGTTTACGTTGCTGTAACGCATCGGGGTCAAACTTGAGCGAAAAAAAAAGCCAGTAGGGGGTATTCGGAGCATCATGACAAGAACGTATGCCATGATCGCGTGCTTGTTTATAGGAAATTAAAAGTCTTCTTTGCATTTGTAGTTCAGCAAGTGAAGACTCTAGCTTGCATGCCACACGATTGTCTCACGGCATGTCTTTTTTGTTTCTTTTCTATGAAACAAATTAGTTACGACTTAATGCTTTGTTCTTTTATCTCAATAACTGATACAAAATTAAGCTTTATAGCACGAGAATTTACGCTCATAGTTCAATTATTAAATTCGCACCTCATCATTTAGTTTATGTTTTTTTAAAAAAAGAAAAAATAACGGTTCGCTTCGACGTCATCACTCAACCAAACGATGTTCATTTTTTTTTTATATTCACGGAGCTCGGTTTTTCAGACATAATTTCTTCAATTTCATGCTTCGTTAAAAAACATTTCTTTTCAAATTTTGTACTTCAAGAAAACTCGTCAAACGTCTTGAAACTTTTTTTTTAAATCGTTTCCGCTAATGCATTATAATGACCTATGTATTCAAACAGAGAACTTCTCTTTTTTTCAAATTGGATGTCACTGTTTATCGTCTGTTTTGGAATTATTACTGTGTTAAATGATATTGATCATTTGATGTCTGATACATCTGGTCAGCGGTTTCTAACTCAGTGGTTTTTTAAAAAAAACTATTGCCGAAGCACACACACACGCGGGAGTTCACGTGGAAAGAGCCGGCGGACTTTGACTCAGATGTCACATTTGTAAGCATGTCTGTTGATAATAAATAGCGTAGATTTCAGACAAATTGTAGTTGCTACATCCTACTGTTGGGCGTATGAACTGGTCTTGTTGAGAACTATCTGATACAATTCATTTGATGGGAGCATATTATTTAGTTTTCACATGAAAAAGGATTCGATCAAAAAAACTTGAGAATTTCCGAGCCTAAGTTTACGCATGAAAAGGGGACTTGATCAAGAAAGTTCTGGTTTAAAATATTTCCAAGTGATTTTAGTCTTTGTACCAACTAAAGGAAATGCAGAAATAAGATAGTTGTGTAAGACAATTTCCATATGGCACATGGTGTAGCCTCCAAAAACAGCCGCCTTATTTCCTTCGCAGCTGGGATAGGGGCCCCACTGCGAAGGAAATTTAAGGCGGCTGCTTTTGGAGGCTACACATGGTCATGGTGATGCGAGAAAAAAAATTCAGTCTATTCTTTTTAAAGTCTAAAGTCTTCTCCCTCCATAAGGAGTACTGATTACGAAAAGGTATGTGAAGGGGAGGTAAGCTAGTCTACTGAGTTGCTTTTAAACTTTAAGTTTGAAGGATTTGTGCGCTGACTGATTCTGTATCAAGATTGTTCCAATCCATGATTGTGCGCCGGAAAAAGGAGAATTTGATGCAGTCTTTTGGAGATCGGTGTAATTCAAAATCCATGGTTGTGTCTGGTTCTTCTATAAACCGCAGTTGCCAGGAACCTGACCTTTGGTTTATCCATATCAGCTCAAAGAAGAAGTTATAGTAAAAAAAGTAAAAGAAAGAAACAGCTTCGATCGGTCCCGTATAAAGATTAAGGAACGAGAAGAATCTGCTGCAGCTGAAATCCGAAATGCTTCGCGTTACGTAACAAGACACATGCCATAGCCACCGCACACGCCATTCAACTTCGAGTGCAGAGTCGTCAAGATCTAGTGAAAATTGTGATAAATTAGAGCTAAATTAGGCCGAGAAAATGCTAGAATTGTAACTTCAGTTTTGAGCCTCTTCACGATGCCCAGCCGTCCTCTGATTAGAAAGCCGGTATAATGTAATCTGATTGGCTGTCTTGCTATCTTCTATTCGTTGATGGGCCTTTAAAATCCTATTACAGTCGTAACATCGCTCAAACTTAGCACGAGGCCTGCGATCCTGAGCGTGGGAAGTTTCGATGGTTATATACAGGGATAATTATTCATTTACATTGCGAATTTTAATTCCACAATAACCATTAATTGGGCGTTAAATCACCAACAGAAAGCTGACAGAGTTTGAAAGCTGTAATTGCTTCTTTAGTTCTTACGTTTTTAAAAATCTCACGTCGGAGTAAATAGCAATGAAAAACGGTTTCTAAAAAAGCTCTCAAAAACCCAAGCGATAAACGTTCACTAGAGTCATTTTTAAATAAATTTTATAGCTAAACAACAAACAAGCAAATAAAGGAATGTGGAATGCTTGACCACACACTCACAGAAACCTCGCGTACGTGATTCAAGTACAAGTGGATTCCTTGCCCCACCAACCGAAAATCACCACCAAATCTGGTAGCAAGTACGTGACTATAGTATATGTCAAAAACGTCTTTGACACTAAAACGATGTTTGTAATTAATTGTATGGATTACCTCTCTTTTTAAAAAATATTGTATGTCGGTATGGAATGTACATGGGGAGCCAGGATGCAGATTTTAAGATTCCGTTCTCGAAAATGGTAAATCACTAAATGCCTTTTTGATACGACCTCCCGCCGCAGTTTTAACTATACTGACTCAAAACTTGAGAAAAGAGTAACTTCGCAACTAACTCTCGTCTCTTAAGCACCTCTTTAGAATCTATTTCTTTAATGTAGGCAACGACCACTTCTTGTTCGATTTTTGTCGTATTTTAAAATGATGCAGAGACCCCAAAGTACCAAATCGCTCAATATTACTACCATATTATCGAATATTACCGCTTTGCTGTGTCACTAGTGTCGCTATATTACTCCATGCATATTTGTAAGTTGCCACTAATTACTTTAGATTCATATGCCTTTTTTAGAAGTACAAACTTTTTAAGAACACTGAAGTTCGGATTTTCCCAAATGTAAGAACAAGTTTAAAACAATCTCAGACTCAAGTTACGTAAAAACCCGATTTTGCAACTAGAGCAGTTATTTTATATATAAAAATATGAAAAATTTAAAATCAGCGGGAGGTTGAACTGGTTTGGCAAAAGTTAAGAACAGCAAGCCACGACAAAAATTATCTGGTTATTATTTTAAAAGGGAAAGCGTGTATTCGAATTTTTACCCACAACGGATTCATGCTTGATTAAGCGATTATTAAAAGCTTCACATTTACATTCCGTTGTGGTTTTATTAAATTGAGGGAGCGCGCCGAAAATAACTGTTTTAAGATATTGCCAACTTAGGATCCCACTTGCAAACCGTATTGCCTGTTAAGGTAATACAATAGATGTGGCAAATCACCAAATACAAGCGAAAAATCAGTACTAATTGAAATATTCAACAAAGGCAATTCGAATACACGCTTTTTTTTTATGAGAACAATTTTATAAGAACGAGGCTCAAACTTGCCCAAAAATTAAGGGGGAGCAATACCTTTAATTTGGTTGTGAATAGGGGATTTGGAGAGGATATTTAAAAGGGAAAAGAAGTTAATAGAACGCAACAAACACTTCCCCTAAGCGAGCAAGTGCCACTCCTCGGATAACATACGAGCTGGCGTTCG
>JAOBYH010039449.1:0-12237 GCA_025403525.1 Umimayanthus kanabou | reverse complement strand
GGTGCTTCAAATCTTGGGTTTGCTCCCACTATTAACAGAACATCAGCTTCCTGAAAAATAGTTGCGATTGGCTTTATACATGATCAATTCAAACTTGTGTCCAGAAATACGTGCCAACGGATCTTACAATTTTTCGTAACGTCACTGCAGATCCAACAGAGTTTTTGTAAATTCTGACTGAAAACACCCCTAGTGATTCTAATGGAAATAAAAATTTTAAAGATTGCAATGGATCTAACGATTCTTCGTAACATCGTTACAGATGCACTTTTAACGAAAAGTGTGTCTAACGAAACGAAACGAAATATTTGTTCCACAAAAGAAAATAATTGCGAAACAAAAATGGCCTCGAAAAATTAGTTTCGCAAATTTCAAACAATACTTTTGTGAAATAGCATTTAGGTCAAAAGTATTGAAGATAAATGCACAGACGTGACGTATCATATAGAGTTTGAGCCTCGTTGCATTCATTTTAAGGGGGAATAAACTGTTCTTAAAAAAGGTTCGATGACTTTTTACACCATTATGCTGGTAATTGATGGTGTCCCAATGGAAAACTTACAGGTACAGAAAATATAATTTTTCGGACGTCATACATGTTGTTATCATTGTGACTGACAACGAGTCCCTCATAGGTAATTTTGACTTGTTCTGCTAAAATAGGCAAAATATATCACGTTACTGGAAACCGTATTTGCAAAAGATGGTGACAAATATGTCGTCCTTGGTAAGTTTAAGAATCGTATCACTTACTTTACAATGTAAATGCCAGATAACACTATTCTTCTTACACTTAGGGTTACAATTTGTTACATTTTGGACCGATCAAAACTGTAACATTTAGGGATAAAAAGTTGTTACATTAAGAGTGAGTCGTTGTTTCATCTAGCGTTTATTTTGTTAGGGTAGTTGTTACTTTAAGGTTGATTTGTATTGCTGTTGCTGTTGTTTGTCGTTATTGTTATTATTATAATTTTTATTACATGTAATATTATTGTTATTATTATTATTATTATTATTAAAAGCAGTAGTTTCCGCGTAAAAAGTATAATCAAACTTCACCCAGTAAAACTAGTTGTCTCTGCGTACAAGAAAGTTATTTGATATCCACTAAGATTTAACCTGGGGCTCAGAGGAAACGTCACGATTTCAAAGCGATTTCGAGTCAGGAATGTCGATAAAATGTACTAGATATAACAACGAGTCATATCTCTGGAACCCAGGGTAACCAAGATTTAACTTTGTAGACACAAAGCAAAACCACTCGTCTCCGTGTTAGAATCATAATCTAACTTCAGTGAGATTAACAATGTAAACTTGTTAAACAGTGGTTCAAACGTTTGCAAATCTATCTGTTTGTGGTCGCTTTAACTTTTGATCTACATTTCGTCGTAGATTTTCATTACTTTCATTATAATTTTTATGTCACCTCGGATCTTTAATTCTGATTTGCATTTCTTCGTAGATTTTCATTATTTTCATTATATCTGTTACCTTGGACCCTAACCTCTGATCTACATTTTCTTTGTCGATTTTCATTACTTTCATGATATCTGTTAGCTTGGACCTTAACTTCCGATTTGTGTATTCTTCGTCGGTTTTTCATTAATTTCATTATATCTGTTACTTTGGACCTTAACTTTTGATTTAATTTTTTTTCTTTCCTTGGATCGACCTTAACTTCTGATTTTCATCTCTATGTCGATTAATGTTACTTTTATATGTTACCTTGGACTTTAACTTTAGATTTGCATTTCTTTGTCGATTTTCTTTATTTTCTTTACATCTGTTGAATTGGACTTTAACTTTTTTATTTATCAAATATTTTAATTTTGTTATCGATTTGCGTTGTACTTATCTAAGAGTAAGAGTAATATCATTTACAGAATACGCCTAGATTGCGAAAATATTGTCTGTAAAATAGAGACACAATGACTTACGGATGTTTAAAAATTGAAACAGAGAAACTTTGATCAATAACGGAATTGTGGAAGTCTATTAAATTTATGTTGTTCTTGTGTTTTTTGCGTGTTTTTTTTTTTCTTGTAGTTTTTTCAGTACACACATTTTGTTAAAATTGTTTTTGTCATAACTGACATTGGCTGGTATGGCTCAGTGACACACACCAAATTTACAGATTATGAAATTGAAGGAATGATTCAGTCCTGAACTGATGATGAAAGCAGGTGCCTTTCTCTGCTCATATGGCAGACAGAGTTTGAAATCTGGTTATAATGCTCACAGCATCAGAACAGTGAAGCATGTTTAAGTTCAAAGTATAAGTAAATCATTGCAATTCTCATTTTCCTCGTCAGAGTTACTTACTTCAATTCCTGCAATAGTTGTGTTCATAATATAACTTGACCTGAAATCATTCCTGTGTTAGACAAGAAACATAAATAACTTCAGAAAGTTGCACAATGCTTTTCTCTGCAAAATCTTTCTTTTTCAAAATTAAATACTCAAATTCTTACTCAGTTGGCTCAGGAATTCTGGCCAAAATTTTGAATTGTCCACAAGTTAAGTCAGCCAAACAGTAAAGTAACCAATCAGAGAGCTCCTTCATGAGATCAGTATATACATGTACACAATAATTCACCAACAGTTTATACTTTACAATAATTCAAAACAGTCAACTACTCATTCTGCTAAAAAAAACAATAGTTTGTTACCAAGTTAGCTAAAAGAAACTGGATTTAGCATCAAAACATTAATGTATAATTTACTGGATTCATCCATACCCAGACGACCCATCCGTGGGGAATCCCTCCTCAGTGTATAGTCCCTCACTACCACACCTATTGAGCAAGTCTTTCAGCGCTACAAGGGCCTCTGCATCAGCCATGCCCCCAGCCACTGCTGCTATCTCATCTCCTGGTAAGTCATGCATCTGGGTTGCCACAGCAACGAGGGCCTCCTCCCAGGCACAGGCCTGCAAGTTGCCTCGCTCATCTTTCACCATAGGTGTTGTTAGCCGCTGCCTCTTTAGACCATCATAAGCAAATCTGATACGGAAATTAACCTTTCACCATCAACGTATTGTGTTTTACATATGACAATATCTAACATTGAAGCAAACATTTGTAAATTGTTGTTGTTTTTTCGTTTGATGCCATGACCACTATTAAAGCTGGCTAGCCAAAATGACTAATTGCAAAAAAGACACAACTGAAATCAACCGGGCGTGCCGTGTTCAACCTCTCAGACCCTAAAACAGGCAATGCATGATTTTTTGTATTAATTTCAGTGTTTTTATTTTTATTCACAACATAATAGAAGCTACAATAGAATTGTAGCTAAATTACAAACAATAATAATGATAATTACATTCAATATTTGTGTTTGCAAGAAAAAAGGAAAAACAGATAGTGAAAATGAGTATTTACAACTGTTATGATTTTATACTCTACTTTGCAGCCAACTTACAATGTTGTTCTATTTGATGTAGTAGTTTTCTAGAGCTCCTCTCCTTCGTGCTAGGTTTAACTCAATTTCTGATATTCTTCGAATATTTGACCTTCGAATATTTGATAGAAAAGGCTGAAAGTCAGGTATTATTTTTTTAGTTCTGCTTGACGTGTAGATTACTTGTATTGACTATTCTGATAATTATGTGGTTTACCAATTTCAAAAGTTTGTTTCAAAATGTCAAACAAGATGCTTGTCTTTTGAGCCATTTTATGATATATTTCTAGAAGATTTGCAAGAAAACAATAAATGCTCGACTGTTTCATCGTTCTCATTGTCAAAGTATATACGTTAGAATGTGTCAGTGATTTTCTTCTTGAACAGCAATTTGTTTGTATACAGTATTCGGTTAAGTATAACTGTATTCTATCTCGAAACTGCTCTGTTTTTGAATCTATCATTACCTTAATAGTATATTTTTATAAATCTTATTCCATTCAAATTTACAATTTGGAGATACAGCACAAAATCGTTTTTGTGCAGTGGGTAGGCTAGCGATTTTTGAAACTAGTTCAGAGTAGACAGCTTTCTGTGTTAACTTGGTGAATTTTGCATCTATCAAAAGTTGTGCTTCATCACTCTCAACTAGGTTTCGTTTTATATAAACTTTAAACGTTTTCTCCACTGTGACGGAAGAGCGTCAATATAACTCATTAGCAAAAAAAAGCCTCTGTGCAAGTGAACCAAGAGGCCAAGAGTTCCTCCATTTTCATGAAATCTCCCTGTAAACTTAAGAGATCGATATCATATATTTTAAACAAGTCTTTGTCTCTCAGATTTTTGCTATGCACTGTGCTATTTTCAATAAAAAGAAACTGTTTGTTACTCCATATATACTCGTTCATTATTTCTTGATCTATATCATAGGGTAGCTGTAGTAAGTTCCAAACTATAAGGCATTCTTTGTAAGTACTGTAGGAGTTGCAATTGAAGTTTAGACACATCAAAATAGCACTTAAGCAGAAATCTTTCTCCGACATGTAAAAGCTGCTGCTCGGCTGGTCTTATTGGAGACCAAGTTCAGTTACATTGTTTCCAGTCAAATCAGTATCAATTTAAAAATTTATTGTCTTATTACATTTTAAAAAAGTATTATAAGACCTTGTAGTTCAATTTGCACTGCCAGCTTACCTTGTCTTGTCAGAAATCCACTCTTCATTGATATCCTGCAAATAATAAGACAATAATTGCTACTCGTTCAATCTTTAATACTTTTCCTGTTTGCAACTTGTGATCCTACAATCCGAGTGCAATGTCCACATTTATCTTGCTTTGCACACGTTGTTCTTTGTTTGTTGTTCGTAATATTGTAGAAATACAGATAGACTGTGTTGCATGCCATGTATCTTATATTACATGATTTTTGCGATAAAGTGAATTACAACAAAAAAAGATGAAGATCGTGGTGTTACACGGAAGCTTACAAACGAAGCCTTAACGCCGAGTTATGGAAGTTCGTAGATGCATGACATAACGGCTTCCAAGGAGGTGGCCAAGGGGGGAAAGAGTAGCTCTCAACCGATTACAATTAAATAGTGATAAATGCAAAGAGCTAAGAATCACTTTAAGAATCATTAAGAATGTGTACAAAGCGCAAAGTTTCTCGCTATTACAATATCAAACGACTTATGGAATGAGGATATCGATCAGGTAGCTAAGAAGGCTTCGAAACGATTATACTTCCAGGTACAACTTAAGCGAGCGAAACTTTCAAGTAGCGATCTTGTACTCTTCTTTTGTATCTGTATTAGATTTATTCTAAGCTACGTTGTACCAGTGCTCTGTTACCACGTTTTTTAGTACCTTATTATCACTTATTTTCGCGAGACTTAAATTTCGCGATTTTCGCGATTTAAAAAATTTCACGAAATTAAAGTCTCGCGAAAATTAAAGACGCTAAATTTAGTGACCTTTAGAGGCACACTGCAAAAAAATTAAGCAAAGCGGGAACATCCGAACTTGTTCAAGGAACAGAGCCTTATCGCCTGAATTGAGGCGATCCTTATCTAAAAGATAATTGGCAGCGCCATCGAGTTAAAAAGGGCCTCGGTTGCTTATATCATTGTACTATTAAAAGATGTTACGTTGCTGACATTGTTGAACATTTCAGCCAGTTGCTTGTTGCGCTTCTATTATGTTACGGTTAAAATAAAACACAGAAATGGAAGTTTAAAAAACGAGCACCAGTTACTTGATTGGCGAAATTTAATTACCTTGAAAAGCGGTGATTCGTCAAAATCGCGAAATTTGAGTCCCGCGAAATATTTCCATTCCAAATTTGCGAAATTAAAGTCGCGCAAAAATAAGTGATAATAAGATATTCAATCTAAATTGTTTTCTTAAGTAGAGTGCGTACGTTTATGAAACCACAAAAACTAGTATTGTGGATGTCTTGAGCACTTGAACCAAAAAAGTGAAAAAGAAGAACTTTATTACCATCTTTGAATGTTACATTCACAAAGCATTAAACAAAGAAACAGATCTAGGTAAAGGTTACTCAAAATAGCTATAAAGGCTTAAGCTGATTGAGCTAAATTATTGCAAGTTTTGTTTACACCAATAAATGAGGTTCACAATAAAGCAAAGAAGAAAAACAAAGGAATAGAAGTAGTCAACATCAAAACATAGACTCAACAAAAAAGACATGTAACAATTAAACGTATTAACAAAAACAACAAAATTGAAAAGTACCAAATGAAAACTATGAATACACTTGGCAAATTAATATTTTAAAATCTACGTTAAGTACATTATTGGACTGTACATGAGATATTGATTTTACTTTATGGAGAATTTCAGTACTTATGAAATAATCAGTTTTACTTTTGCTTACTGATGTAATAAGTTAAGTTGATCTGGAAGCAAATCTAGTGTTGTACTGGTGCTTTGAAGATACAATTTGAAAAATATTATCAAAAGACTAAGGAAACTTGATACACAAAAAATGCATTGTACAAAAATACTAAATCAGCAAGAATTGCTTAAATAAAGGGTCATGGAGTGTTCATCTGGTTTTGAAAAGGTTGTTGTGCGTAAGGCCTGTTCTTGAAGAAAAATGACAGGTTTTAGGGTTGAGTGGTAGTTACCTCATACGAGTAGACCAAAGATTATAAAGAGGTAAAGTAAGGAGTAACAAAGCGGAGTCATATGCTTTCGTTAATAAAGTGCTTAAGTTTAGAAAGAATTCTGTTTCTTGCTATCTAATTTTATTTATAGTTCATGTAAATGTGATTTCCAGTTTATGTTAGATTCAATGATGAATCCCAGGTACTTAACATTCTTGTTTTGTTTGACTAGCTTACTGACATTATATATTCAAAAAAAAAGAATTAAAAATACTATTTTGGAGAGGGGGGTGGGGTCCCTTTGATACCTTACTTCTCCATGGATAAAACCTTGGGGACTGGGTATGACATACATTCATTAAGTGCTATAATAGCGGATCACGTGACACTGCTCGCCATATTTCTCTTTAAATTCTATACGGCAGGATGCTCTTAAGAAGGTGACAAATTTGCAAATAAAATTGCCTAATTTTTTTTCAATTCTTAGCAATTTTCTGGTGTCTGAGCTCACCATAAAGGGCTGAGAAGGCTTAATCCTTGCCAGTTTAGAATAAATATTTACTGGCACTCTGAAAATGGCATAAACGTTGGAATTGTTTTGTTAGCAACCAACGGTTTGACTTTCACAAAAAAGGGGCCAGTTTAGCAAGTTTGCCATGTCTGGCCAGGCTGAATTCTCCATTCCTGAAAGTTTGACTGAAAGTTAAATAAATGTGTCTCGGCAGCTGTTAGTGCAGAGTGCAAAACCGGCTCAAAACTTATAATATTAAAATACAAGTTGGATTGAGGGGGACTTATTACGGATATAGACAAAATATGATGTAATACAGTTGGAAATTCTGAGAGGTTAAGCTCGCCCTTAAGCTGATCCAAACAGTGTTGTCAAACTGCTGAACATGGTGGGAAGTAAAGTCGGCAATCAGCAATAGACAATTGGTAAAGAAACAAGATATAACACAAAATAAAAAGTGAGAATCAGTGAAACAAATATTTTGCTTTATTTGGTTTCGTCCAATATAGCAAGCCCATTTTACCAAAACTTTACAAATGCTGTTAGATACCATTGAGGGCAGAATACTTAATGAAACTCAAAGTTTACAACTACAGTTGAGTTCCAGTTACTCATTGATTGACGATGGCCAACTTCGACTTTGCAGCTGTCTTACCTCACACAGTCTAGGAAGGATCCTCATCACTTCACCACTTCTGGTATTTATAACAATATTACTGCCAACAGCATCCAGCACATCGACGGATTCAGTTTTCCTAACAGTGACACACACTTGTAAGTGATCATGTTAACAAACCGATGATTAATTTATACAGCTCTATCAAACCTATGTATTAAGTTCATACAAGTGTACAACATGTACATGTATAGAATACTTGAAAAAAGTAATTAGAGAAAGACAACAAAAATATTTGTTTTGCACAATCACACAAAAATAGTGACCAATTGCGAGTGAATGTTTGATAGATTTGGCCATTTCAATGTTCAATAGTGCAGCAGTATTTTGATGCAGCACTGACGGATTTAAAAGTACAGTATGAACATGTGTATACAGCTATGGTACAACTAAATATAGAATTTGTCACATTTAAGGAAATATAAAGAAGCAAACTCCTTGTCTTGAAACACTCGCCCTAGATCTCAATTGACCGTACCTGTTTTCCCAAGGCCTTGCAGTGAAAGCATAAGGCTTAGATGTCAGGGCTCCCACTGGACACAGGTCTGAAAAAAATAATCATTGTCAAATTGTAAGATAATTTCTAGAACTAATTTCTATGAGCTGAAGGAGGTGAAGCTAAGTTGATTGTCTCAAAGACAACGAGTGTTCTGATTGCTTTAGTAGAAACTAAACATAGTCTTCAAAACAAAAAATATATTTTGTTTATTTCAAACAATTTACATCACATTATACTATACTATACTATACTATACTATACTATACTATATTATTCTATACTATACTATACTATACTATACTATACTATACTATACTATAAATGTATGACAAACTTTAGTTCACTATCAATCGAGCATATGAAATATGCATTAATTGTGTATTTTGTCTATCGCTGAATATACATCGGTGAGAAAACCAATCAGGTTTATGTATTTGTAATAGACCAGAGTAAATTTATACTAGTTTGTTTTATAAGTCAGCCCTTGTACTATAAAAACAACAGTTTCTATATAGATACTGGTTTAATCCATCCAAAACCAAGACTTCCAAAGGGCTCTCCACAGACAAGGTAAATAGTTATCGATAGCTATTAGCTGTCAACACAAAACATGCAGTAATCGATAACTAAAAAATCCTGTGTGTGTCTCAAGTCATCAATAACAAACTGCCAAAAATCTAGTTATCAACAACTATGTAAGTTTTCCTTTTCAAAAACAAAAATACTTGTATTATCGATACCGTAACTAACATTACTGTTTTGTTATTGACAACAGACTAATTTTTGTACTGAGTACAATTAGTTTCAAACAGCCAACTAGATATATAAAACTAGTTTCAGAGACTATTATCAGGACCCAATGTTATTGCCAGAATATACATGTCATGTGGTAGTCAAAGGGGCGGCTATAAAACTAAGACCTATAAAACAAAGACCCTACGGCCCCCAAACTAAGACCCCCAAAATATCAGAATTAGACCTACCAAAACGTCAAAACTAAGACTCCCCGATTATTAACTTGGGAAAATAAATTGTGGTTGATACTTAGTTGCGACTATAAATGTCTTGATTTCTATGTTTTTTGTCCATTTCGTTGGATTTTTCTGTAATTTTTGACCGAGTAACTGGCCTGGCACCTGCTGCCTTGAGCCCGGTGCCCTGTAATGTGCATGGCCGGTTTTCTGTGATTTTGGTCAAACTCCTGCCTATTCAATTCCTTTTAAGTTATCAGGTTAAACTTGTTTTGACAGTGTTCCCGACCCAATGCCAGGTATAACAAATACAGACCTAACTCTTTTGAAAACCACACAACACACATTCAATGGATATTCATTGTCTTATTGTTATAATTATACATGTATGTTTTGTTAGTATCTATTTGTATTGTGTACTTGTCTAATAAAAGTAAATGTTTTTTAAGTGAAGTAGTTTAGGGCATCCTTGATAAAATAGTATACTGTAATCAAAAAAATGCTAACAAAAATCTACATTATTTAAATAATTTATTTCACTCTTAATTGGATGGTAAATCCTATTAAAATATAAAAAAACTAAGAACCCAGTCCAACTGGTTTTAACAGGGTGCAAGGAATGATTTTTGATGACTTTTACCATGTTTAATCAGAGAACTGACAGAAGAAAATTATTATTGTTAAAAAGAACGGAAACATTCTGCCCTGATGATACATGTACTTCTCTTGGCCCGGACTACAAAATTCTTCGCATGTACAAGATAACTGACTAAACTGCAAGATGGTTTTAAACATAGCACATTTACCATACTGAATTGTGTTGGCAAGTACTGTGTTAGTGTCAGCTATCCCAACACACTGCAACTTGAGAGTTCCGCAATTATAGTGTACAACATGTACTGTAGTTGTATCAGCTTGCCTACCTGTACACACATAATGACATCATAATGGAAGTGAGATCTGACTATAGCACCTTCACTGTATGTATAATATACATACAAGTATTGTGTTTGTGCCAAACACTTGACATAACACACTTCAAGAGGGTTCTACATGTACATGAAACACTTGCACTGTATGTATAACACTTGCTGTACTTGTGCCATTGAACTTTACCTATCACATTCCCAGAGAGTTCCGATTTAAACATCTTCTCTATGTATGTGCCAACTTGCATGTCTCCCCCACGGCCAGTGGTTCCAAGGTCATCAACACCTGCTATCTCACTTGCAAACCTGCACACATTTTAAAACTCAAGTTACTGAAATTAGCAGTTGTCATTCTTGTAACTATATTTGACTGTATACTTAACATTAATTTGATTTAAGTACTGATGACAGTGTCTTGAAGTTACATTGTAGGATGCCAGAGGGTATGGATCCAAATTACCTGATACATCTGGTACAGTGAATGCACCTTGTCATGATGGTCTTGATCAAAGGCCCAACATTCTTATCTTCAACAGCTCTGCAGTAATGACAGATTGAATGTTAAAAACGTCTGTCTGAACTTTCAAGTAATACGGTAACTACCAAATTTGGTGACTTCTCCTAAATTTATTTGAGAACAAGATTCTGGATAAAAATTGTGTCAAGGGTTTCTTAGGTTGCCAAGGCAATGCCATTATTGAAGCCATGTTTGGCCAAACCTTTTTATTAATTTGCTTTCTAGGAAATCCAATTGTCAAACTTTAAAGAATGTCCTGGTAGATATATAGTATAATCAAAGTACTTTTTATAAAGTTTATAGCTCACATTACAACTCCTGTGAGCGAAACTCATTTAATTTCAGTTGTCAGAAAGAAAGCCAAAGATTGGTATCAATGGCCAATCCTACCGGCGAAAGAACAACAAAAATAAATACAAAGTCTTAGTGTAAGATAAAAATCTAAGAGTGAAAATCTGTCAAAGAGGTACAGTGTGTACAGTAAATGTTGTTGACTAATTTCATGATTTTAAAGAGCCAAACGTTTAATAATTTTACGAATAAACTTATGCTTATCAAATACAATTATACTTCTTTAACCACCACACAAGATCACTGTAAGAAAATGAAGTGACAATCTTATGTTCAAACTTGAAATTAACACTGTATTTTGGTGTTATTTTCAGTCTGCATACAGTCAAACAATACAGGAACGAAAAATAGATAAACAGCAGCCGACCATCCGCTTTGATTGGTCTCCTCATAAAGCTCATCATATGTCATTATAGGTTACTTTACTGCAAACTTGGTCAGTCTGTGTAGAAAATTCATTGTTACACTGTTCCAAGTTCTGGATCACATTATCTCCAATTGATTTTGCGCATGACCTTATTGCATGACTGAAGACATGACAAATGGACTCACATGGAGTCCCTCTGCAGATGCAACGAAAGTTTTCAGTTAAAAACCAGGAATACTAGCTAGCAAATAGCATTTTGCAAACATCTTTTTATAAAACATTTACTCTGATGTCTGATTGTCCGGGTTTACAGGAACACAACACGTTACTCATTTGATTTGTTTTGTTTTATGAAAGTTTGCAGACCACTTTATAACCTTGTGGGTCAAATGCAGTGATAGAATGTGGCCACTTGATTCCAACAAATACCAGAGACAAAAACAGTTTGACATGGATGTTACAATGTAAAGCTGGCCAGATAGATCAACATGCTTCTCTATGGAGAAGTTTAGTCTGTATCTTCCAACAACATGTACATGTATGGACCTTGAATCCGTGGAACCAACTCATGATTCGACCAGAGTTTTGCAAGTTGTCTGATGAAAGGGAGAAGACATTGACAGCACTGGCGTCGCAGATTTCACATTTTGTACATGTATCTTGGATATTTAGACATCCATAAGGAACACATTACAATAGCTATTTGGTGCTAAATTCATTTGATAATAATGTTGCTATAATTATCTTTAGTTTGGACATTTCCTGTTTTTGCAATGAATTCGAATGATTTGTGTTGGGTATGTAACTTGTAGTTCAATTTGTCCTTTGGTACAATTTGGATTTGTACCAGTTCAAGTTTTTTTGAACTGGTACAGATTTTTTT
>JAOBYH010039338.1:7500-12238 GCA_025403525.1 Umimayanthus kanabou | reverse complement strand
AATAATTATCATAAGAAAGAAACTTATTAGCATGTCTATTATTTCCACTTCTCTAACTGTGCGAGGATAACCTTCGCCTCGGTTTCATGTAGGAGCTTGGTTACCTTTCAGGAACCGTGAAATGGACTATTCTTTGATGGGAGCAATTTGTTAATTTTGAAGGGATTTTTTGTCTATTTGGATTTTAGGTAAGTTTAAAATCAACTTTTGGAATTAATATTTAATGGACGAACGCCAGCTTGAATGCTATCCGTGGAGTGGCACTTGCTCGCTTAGGAACTGTGCTTGTTGCGTTCTAATAACTTTTTCTCCCTTTTATACCTCCTTTCAAATTCCCCCAACCTCAAATTCTCCTGTTGCCATCCTTAAACCTCTAGTTGTATCTATTTCAATTTTTTAGCCGCCGTTGATTGGTTGATTTTGATTTGTGTTGCGAGGATAGAACATTTGTTTCATATCCTTTCTAAATATATGTCAGATACCCGATCAATAATTATAACAATCATTAATATTTCTCTTATAAATACGACTCTGCATGGTCTCTTCGTCACACCTCTCCCTTAGGTCCGTTTCAAACGTCGCATTTCTCATGCGCCGAATACAATGCAAATGAGGTAGAACAATAGAATTTACTCATTAGCATTGTATTCGGCGCATGAGATTTGCGATGTTTGAAACGGGCCTAAGGCAAAGCATACCAAAGAGTAATAGAAATATTTAGCGACTGAAAAGCCGAGGACGTTTGACAATCAAAAATCGTTCAGAGTTTACAAAACGTGATATTTAAATGAAGTATACTCCTTTTTGAACGAACGTCTAAGTTGAATGTTCTTAAATATTTGAAGATTTCAGCCTCAAATGTTCTTAAAATGTTCTTAAACTTAATTTTTATTATTGGGTGTAAACAATTGTTAATTTCCATTCGCACAAACCAACTGGAAGCATAAATACGTTATACAGTACCTTGCCGCCAAGAAAGAAATATAACGAAAAATAAAAAATAATAAAGATTTTAAAACAGAGTTGTACATGCGCAACACTGTAGGCGATGTTGCACTGATAAACATTATCCGAGCCGAAACAAATGTTTTCCAAAATATTGTGCAATATCCAAAACAAAAGTTCTTCGCCCTTCCTCAGCCTCGGGTATGTTCTCAGCATGTTCTTTTTTTATTGGGCGTTTTTCAGCCTCACGTTCTTATAAAAAAGATTCTTATTAAAAAGAGTGTAGTTTTATTGCTTTTTCTAATTAGCTAAGGTAGGCACTTAATTGGTATTTTGAGCGTTGGCTCTTCAGAAACATTAGATTTGTCGGTTATAAGCTCACACCATCGTGACGTGAAATAACCATTTCAACGCTTTTAAAATTTGTTTAACAACCTTAGTATTAATTTAGCCAACCGCGGTAGGAGAAGTAGCTTTTTTTGCTTTTAAATAGTCTTCGATAGATTTCAAACGTCGAATTTGTTGTGTTGTTTAAAAGGTAAATGATTATACTAAACACCGTCAGAGGGAACGGTCACAGATGATGCGGAAAAATAACAGTTCAGACTGCGTTTTCTCCACTCGGAAGATAAGTCGTTTAGCTGTCGATAATGTGACAAGAATTGGGTTGTTATTGCGTATACGGAAACTGTTGAAACAGATTTTCAGGCAGGCGAAACATGTAAATATTATCAGTACTTAAAAGATAGTTCTGCAATATGACTAGTGATATTAAACACAAATAATTACAGAGGAATCTCATTGGGTTTTTTGATGACTTGGCAAGACCAACACTTTGACACCTAAACTCAAATAACTAGACTACTGGGATATTAAAAGCTATCAGTCTGTATATGAAATAGACTCGCAACGTGAGTCGCTGAGTGTTTGTTTTCACGATGACTTTTAATTTATTTTGGGTAAACATATTTTATTTTGACGTAAAATTAATACCGGTGTGTTTAAAGCCAATGATTAAACAGCTGGACAAGGTCACTAAATCTGTCCATTTTTTACTTGGTGGACCATTTCTCTGGAAGGACCGATGTTTAAGGTAAGCTAGTTAACTGCGCTGTAGGGTCGCAGAAGGTATTTGTATCCATGGACAAGTAGTTTGCCTTAAGCAACAGTATTAGAACAGTCTCTTTGTTTTGTAGTTAACCTTGCGTTATACTGATTAGTTTTAGTCACAGAGCTGCTTCAACCGTATTCACAAATTGATTCACCTCGAGTTTCTTTTCAAAATGAGCTCAATGGTCTCTACTAGAACGAGGCCAAACGGTAAAAACTGATTTCATCGTATAACAACAGTTTTAGTCGGGCCATTATCGTATGAGTAAGATAAGGTAGGGTATTCATGTAAATCCGTTGGAACAGTGAGTATACATTGTCTATCATTTAAAAACATCTCAAATATTCCAATTTAGAAATATTGCAAGGTCGAAAACTTTACACCGCCGGATAACACGATTTTAGCAACTGAGTCTCGCAATCCTTTTTCTCGGGCCTGCTTTCAATATTTTTGACAAACTTTAGAAACAACAATACTGAATTGTCGACTTTGCAAGAAGAAATAGAATAGTCAATTTTGCGCAGAAACCCTGGAATGCCTTATACATGTGTGTGTGTGTTGAAGACCCCATCAGGGTCGTTGTGAATCGAGCAGTTAAAAGTTTCACGGACCAAACAACTAGTTAATCTGGTTTGGGAGTATTCAGTACGATAACTCATATTTGAAACAAGATCGCGTCGGCTAAATACAAGCTGAGTTTAGAATTTGAATGAACATGAATGAATATCAGTGAAAGCCTTCTTTTAAATAACCTTTTTATCATTGACACCATGTCAGTGTGTTGACGTGAGATGTTTGCTTCTCAGTTGAGAAAATACTTCAATGTAGACTCTACGTTTATACCCATCCAAAAGATGGATATGAATTATGTGTTTTATGTTTTTATGCGATATATACTGAACTCCGTTCCACCAAGTAAAACGGTTAATTTGCAAAATGTTCAAAACTTTGGCTATGACATAAAATGAATATCTCTTTAGAGTTTCGCAAAGTAGCTATTCAATTAATTGTTAAAAGTTAGCAAAGGTTAAAAAGAAAACTTTGGAACAAAATAAATATTTCATACAAAATCTGCAAAATGATCAGCTGGAAATTTGTTTTGAAAAGTCTTTGTTAGTTTGCGACTGATAAATCCTGCAGCGTTATTTCAATGTTCGTAAGGTGCAAACCGTTATTTTTTTCACTAAACGACCGTAAACAAATAGGAACACATTTTCTCAATAACCAAGATAATTTGAATTTAGAAACGTCAGGAAAAAGTGCAAATACATTTTCGAGCAAAGATATATATTAAATACCTCGTCTACTGCAAATATTAGAAACGCTAACATGAAAAGCTTTCCTATTATTGTATCTAGTTATGTTTGATTGCTCTTCAATCACTGATATCCAGAGATGCTTGATCTTGCAGAAAGTTAAAAAGAAAACATTTTTCGGTCGGAAAAATATTGCTGAATAGAGGCGCAACTAAGTAGTTTAAATTATTTTTATACTTTAAATTTAAGCGAATCTTCACAATTAATATACTATCGATGATATGCAAAGAGTATCTCATTATTATTTCTGCGTTTGAAAGCAGTGTTAAGACTAAATATTTGCTGTCTAATATTTTAACAAGTTTTCACTTACTAAGGTGCTGATGCATATGATAGATTATCTATCTGCATTGTTAAAACAAACGATTATCATATACTGATCCTCTTCACTTGATAACCATCACCCACGCAGAAAACCCATGGTTTAGCTAAACTCGTGTAACACGCAGTTGTGCATTAGGCTATACCCCACCTTTTTTTCTTTCATACCATGAAGATAGGTTTGATCAGTCGATTAAAAAAAAAAGAAAGCCAAAAAAAGAAATTGCATTGGGTCCAGGGACTGATTGGGTCTTAATTAACGTTTATAAAGGCTATGTGCTAACTGAATTTGTGCAGGAAGATCAAAGCGCTGATTCTAAAGGAAAAAAAACATGAACTGGAAATCTTAAATTGAAACGTTACAGTTTCTTTAACCCTTATAGCACCAGCCAGCTTGTCAGTATTTAAATTCTCCTTTACTTCCACACAGAATAAGTTATTTGGTAGTGAAAATAAAGAAAATAATCACAAACAGCATCTTATCTAAGATGAAAAACAAAAGTCTTTCAACTTGTTTACAAGGAAACTGTAAAGACAGTTTAGGAGAATTTAGCAATACCTCATGGCGTATTTAGGACTCAGAGAGGGTTGATGGTTGCTATATTGAAAGTCGACTTAAGGATGAGTTCTCAGAAACTACACTTGACAAAGAATGGTTGAACAATTGATACTAAACCGGTTTTCTTTCATACATTTTGTTTTTTTCTTACAAACCTTTAAATTTTGGGTTGGTCGGTGGCAATGGTATACAGAAAAAAGTGGGGATAGCCTTTTTGCCAAAACAGTTCGTAAAATATCAATCATCAGTTAGAACTCGAGTGGAAATATTTGCAGTAGGTTTATTGGGCAACTATTTTGCCTGATCTCCAGATTTAATAAGTTTTATTAGCACGCCTAACAAAAAGGTTATTAATTTTGTTTAGTAAATGTTTGTCTTTGGAGTGGTAAAACACTATTCAATGAGAAAACCGATGCGCATTGACAAGGTCTATCAGAGAAATCGAGAGCCCCTCTCGCTGGCAACACCGCCTGCATGAGGTTCAGA
>JAOBYH010039338.1:0-5000 GCA_025403525.1 Umimayanthus kanabou | reverse complement strand
CGATGTTCACATTAGCGTGACAGCGATGTGCACATCACTTTGAAAGTAGTGGCAACTGACAGCGTTGTCACAGCACTGTCAGTTGCTATCGCTGTCACACTAATGTGCACATCGTTATCTCAATACTGTCACTACCACTGCTGTCCCAGCGCTGTCACTGTCAGCGCTGTAACATCACTATTAGCACCATCGCTATCACAAAGTTTTGCTCATTTTCGCTGTCACAACGCTGTGCACATCGGTGTCTCACCGCTGTGGGATTCCTCCTGTGTACAGAAGAAGCGCGGATCACGAGATCGAACTGAAAGCATCTAGTGGCGCCTCTGGCTGCTGCTATACAGTCCATAAATGACCTCGGACCACAGCTCCATCGAAGCTCCAAACACCGGGATCACTCTTTTCGAGAAGTGCCTGGGTTCTTTCAAATCACCTGGATATCGTTTCAGGAGATTAGACAAACAGCTCAAGGTCCCTGTCCACGGACGGTCTGGCGAAAGAAGGTCGCCCAAAGTTCAACACTCGACCAGGCCGGGGATTGAAGCCGGAACCTTCTGGCTGTCAGTCAGAGATGTTACCAACTGCGCAAGCCTTTCACACGGATACCTCGTTTCACAATTGACAGTTGTTTTTTTGTTACACATGTGTCTGTGTTTACGCCTGTGCAGCGTGAACTGGTCTTTAAAACTGAAAATTAATGACACGTTAAAGTATGAGCGCTTTTACTTCTTTTTTCGCCTTTCATGAAATTTTAGCCAGAGCGAAACATTCGGCGGCGGTAGGCATCTCTTGGTAAATGTAAGTAGAAAGTGACTTTAGTTGATTTCGGCAGCTCTGAAGGCTGGTGTCAGTGGAAGTCGACGGTGTGCGCTTTACCCCACTCCGCCCTCCCCCCACACAGAACAAAAAGAAATCGAAACAGACACTTAAGCCTCTAAGGATCCAACATCAACCATTTGCTCCAAAGCAAAGCAAAGCAAAGCAAAGCAAAGAAATTTCTTTCAAAACTGAAGAAATTGAGTCATGACAATTATCTTATAAGTATTTTCCGTGAACATATTTAGTTTCAGTTACAGCCGCGTCACTGCCCCACACCACGTGTCGTCGGACGTACAGGAAGCTTGGGTGCTACAACGACTACACGCGACCGCTGGACACTTTGCTCATCAATGACATGGACTCGGACAGCCCCGCAAACGATGGCCACAAGTTGATGTGGAACGAATTCGAACAATCTGTTCACAGGTAATTGATACTCTGCATTCTTTTTGTCCTGTCTAAAAGGGGTTCTGTCCAAGGGGGGTCATGTCAAGGGGGTCACATCCAATGGGGGTTACGTCCAAGGGCGGTTACGTTCAAGGGGATCAAGTTCAAGTTGGTCACGTCCAAGGGCGGTCATGTTCAAGGGGGTCACGTCCAGGTTGGGTTACGTTCAAGAGGGGTTACGTTCAAGGGGGGTTATGTCAAAGGGGGTTACGTTCAAAGGGGATCACATCTAAGGGGTCACGTCCATGGAGGGTTACATTTCCTCTCAGCACAACTCGGAAACCGCCGGTACAAGCGGGGGTCTATATGAACTAGTTTCCTCGGGATGGGATATAGCATGACGTAAACAGAGCTTCCGGTAGGTATGCAACATTTTTTTGTGGAGGGTGGGGGGTTGATCGTAGTTGAAGTAGGGAAATTACACTCTCTAAAACGTTATTTATTGCTTGTTGATGATGTTTTCAAATACGTTTCTGGTAGACAAAATGTTTTTTGGACAGCGATTTTCAGCTTTACAAACTTGCAATTGTTAGATGTAAAACAAATTTCCGGCCGCGATGAGTTAGCATGCCTTATATGTGCGCGTATTGGACATTTACGAGAACTGACAGCTAACAGACGAATTAGTGAGTTCAAGTGCTGTATACGTGTGCATATTGGACATTTACAAGAACTGACAGCTAAACATGAAAGGAACTAGCAAGGCTACACGGCTTAGAAAGATTCATGACAATAGCTAAATGACGTCAAGCCAGAGTCCCGGCCCCATCTCGGACAACTGTGAGTGTGTGTTACTGCAAAAATGGCCGGATATGAACAAAGAACTCTAGAAACATGCGAGAGATCAAGAGAAATGTTAAAGAGGACCTTTGCATATTGAGCACGTTCTTCATTACTAGTAGCAATCTATTGTTAGTGTTATTTATTAATATTATTATTATTATTACTATTATTATTGTTGATTGAAAGTTGTAAATTAGATTGATTACATAGATTAGGCAGATTTTTACATTGTAAATTAGTTCCAAGAAATCCAAATAGAAGAACTAATAAATTATTGTATTGTATTGTATTGTATTGTATTGTATCGCATCGTATTGTATTGCCGTACTTGGTCTGAGGATCGCTCCCCTACCCTCCCCCCATACACACCCTACCCTTTTGTGCCTCCCTTCTCCGTCAGCCCTGATAAAACGTGCGTGTGTGTAGGAGTATCTTACACGTAGTTGGTTATTGTAAATTTTGTTTAACTTTGATTTTTTCTACCACTTAATAGCATAGCATGCAGATGTGCAGAAGCGGCTAAAAATTTGGGAAGGAAAGTTTTCGGACTGCAGAACTTTGGGGAATGCTGGGCTGGCAAAGATGGAGAACACACGTACAAACGGGACGGCGAATCCAAGGTTTGCTACCAGCTACTAAAATCCCCTCCACCCCCTTGTGACCCAAGCAACCCTCAGGAGTGCACTGGAGGGCCGTCTGTCAACTACGTGTACGCTCTGGAGCCCGGTGAGTGACACTGCTACAATCCAAGCACGGGTTGTGAGTGTAATATAGGATGAATAATCATAATAAAACCCTACGCGTTACCTCACACAGCCGCCATATTGGAATTGCACAGCAAAGCGCGCGATCCTGGGTTTAGGCACCAGGACCTCAAAGTTCGTTTTCTTGTGCCGTCACTTTCCAAGTTCTCACAAACAAGTTCGGTTGGGAAGCTTGCAACTTCATAAAACTTCCGCTCCACTTCACAACTGAAACAGCCACATTCCTCCAGGGTCTAGAGGATGCTGTCAACTTTACAGAATATCATTGTCTTGTATCATTGTTACTCCGACTAACAATAACGATTTTTAAAATTTTTTTCAAAATAATATTTCTATCTTTTTTTTAAACTTTATTTTAATGTTTTGCTCCACAAACTAGTATAATCTATCAAAAACTACAATCTTACCATTAACATGCGTTTTTTTTATAGTTGTCTCATTTGCTCTTACTAGGAAAATACAAAATACAAAGATTTCTATCTTACATCTTTATTAGAATATTAACAATAAAATTAAAAACTACAGGAAACATATCTTTTTTTAAAATATTTTCCCACAGCGTGCAGTAGGAGTCGGAGCCCAGAATGGCTAACCACGTGCTCTATACTCAACTCTCTATGATCACTCAAAATTACATTTTGCAATATGAGCTCTGATAAAACCAAGGCTCGCGCGGTTTGCTTTACAATTCGGCAGCTGTGCAAGGTAGCAAACCCCCCCGGGGGGGGTACTCCCATACATAAGCTATACGGGGACGTGCCGCCCTCCAGGGTATGGTTTTTCGACCGTCCACTCATAAACAGGGTCTCAAATTCAAAGATTTTCGAAGGTTTTTTATAAACAGGGTCTAAAAGTGACGCATTTTGACGAAAAAATGAGTGGAATTTGATCTGAAAATCATAAACAGGGTATCAATTTTCCATGATTGGGTTTCAAGGTCCGGGCGGCACCTTCCTATCCAAACTTAAGTCGAGTACCCCCCTGGGAGCAAAACAAGCAACATGTAACGTTTCCCTCATTACACCCGGGGGGTACCCAAGTACCCTCCGGGTCATTACACTTGGTACCCGTGATCCAAGTAGCTTTCATAAAACTAGCAGCCGTCATGTGAATATTATAAGTACTCTGTGAGTAGATTTACTTTGAAAGAATCCTTTTGTATCTATCTTTACGTAAGTTGTTAAGATTTGATCAGATCCCATGTACACATGCTTTTTTCTTTGAAAAATGTCATATTCATGTATATATAAAATTGATATGTTTTTAAGCACCTCAATGCTATTACGAGTTCTTCACTCTTGCCTTTCGTACATATCCTTTTACTCCGGAGTTGCGGCGTTGTTCAAACGAAACTCTGTAAAATCCTTTTACAAGACAGTTGTAACTGATAAAGCCTTCAATTAGCATGGAGTTATCTTACTATTAGATAGAATTTCACAAATATTTAATGGTTTTCAAAGTCTTAATCAAATATTGCCTTTCGTATCTTTCTAATCTTTTTACGTTGAACTCTGACATTCATTCTAATAATACTCGATCCACAAACAATATTCATATGGTTGAAGTCTCCTCCAACTCAGGCAAAGGTGTTTTTCATTTGCTGCCGCCAAACTATCTATAGCTTTTCAACATTCTAGATTAATCCATCAAAATCTCCTCCTCAGTACAGGCTTTTTCACATAACTACTGGTCAACATTTAGCAATTTTTAGGGTGTATTTTAAACTTTGTAATTAACCTTTCCGAGTGTTGCATGTATTGTATTTTAACTTGTATTATCACACAACTCCAAAGTAAATAAGTGCTAACATTTTGTTTAATAAAGTTATTATATATCTGGCTGGATTTTCCAAACGGTGACTGCCAGCGATAAGCGCGGTGTCGTTATGACAAAGGACCGCCCTGCAACTGACCTCTCTTACTGAGCTCTTATAAAATTCGTAACTGTTTGAATATTTAGAAGATCTTCAACATTTTAGACAACGCGACATCTCAGGGAGTCGCCAGCTTTTGTAGTAATATATATATATAAGGCCCATGCAAACGGACGCAGCAATTCACAACATTGTTGCGTGTTGTTGGCCAACAATGTTGCGTCCGTTTGTATGGGCCTAAAAGTTTGACCGGTTTCAAGCTATACGCAACAAGTGCCAACAAGTGCCAACATTGTTGTGGTTCCATGCAAACGGAC
>JAOBYH010039227.1:0-12241 GCA_025403525.1 Umimayanthus kanabou | reverse complement strand
ATAGGGTTAACGAGAAAAGAACGCTTCGATCATGTTTTTCAATCTGTCAAAAAATACACAACCTGCGGAAAAGACAATACCTAACATTAAGCCTAGTTTCCATATAATTGTCCGGATCGTCCCAATCGCCCCGATCGTCTCAAAATAAGTTCAATTATATGGAAATGTTCCAAAAAATTTGGGACGATTCAGACGATCGGGATGATCGCGATCGTCCGGATTGCCAGCATTACTATCCGGGCGATCGGGACGATCGAGACGATCCAAAACTGTCCCAGAATACAGCAGATTCTCCCAGATTTCAATGTGCCTGTGTTTCAAAATTTCATGTCTGTATAATAAGTTCTGTACATTCCCAACCCTTCGCTTTTCTTTGAAATTTCTAATACCCTAAAACGGTGCTTTCTTGACAATTTTCTTATGCCCTTTTTAAATATATTGCAGCAAGGCCAAGGCTTGTTCTTCAGCCTTTCACTTGCGTTGCCGCGCTTTTGGAACTACTGGGACGATCGAGGCGATCGAGTGGTTTCCATATGATCGCCCTGATCGTCCCGATCTCTTGCAAATTTTTTGAAACGATTGGGACGATCCGGAAGAATATGTGGAAACTAAGCTTTAGATGTAGAATACATATAATTAAAATATTTGTTATTCCCAGGACACGCGATCGTCTAAATATTATACATTTTTTGGCCCAAGAAAAATAAAATAAATAAATAATTTGTTATTTAACTATACTTTGAACAGGAAAGACAATTTGAAAATTAAAATGAACGGCTGATGTCAACCATAACAACTGCGGCGTTCAGAGAATGGTTTTGTTTTAAGAATTACAAATTGGACATGTGCGTTTCTTGGGAAAAACAACATACTTGACATACTTGACGTTCTCCTAAAGAACGTTGGCCGAACGTATTTGCTTCAATGCGAATTTGAAATTTCAAAGCTCTTATTAGAAATCCCGCTTTATTACAAAGACTGCTTACTCACTGGAGCCACCGTGTGGAGAAAGCAGTTTTAAAAATGTAGAAATTTCTGAGAAATTTATATGGAATAATAAGAAAATTATAATTGATAATAAATAATTTGTTATCAAAGACGATCTAATATCGATGAATTGGGGCTATGTAAAACAGTCTGAGACAACAGATGTGTCCAAATACCTCGTAATAAAGTCGACTTTGACCCATTTCACAATTTAAAGTTCCTTAAAAGGAACTATTTACAACAACTCGTGACATTGTAAGGAAAAAGTGATGAAAGACTGCTCGTTATGTCAATGTCCATGCAGTGATACGCGCCACTTCTGACCTTCAGTTCAAACCAGTTCAATATCCCCGGGAATATTCAAGGTGGCAGAAATATAATAGGCACATTTTAGGTCCGCATATTATGAAGAAACAATATTCATAAATATTGAGCACAAAAAAGGGTATATTTCAATTTTAGTACTTCTTCACAGTTTTCTTCTGCAAGGAAGGTTGCTATGGTGTACTTTCTATTTAATACGGTAAAAGTGGATTAGAATTATCTCACCCGTGAGGCTGTTAATCTTGTTAGCAATTCCCTGAGCAATAGCGTATGTAAACTGATCGTTCAGTGTCTTGGCTTCACAGCTACTGCTGGTTGTGCCGCAGTTGTGGGTCCAGACACAGTTGCCATTCGGGTCTTCACAGCCGTCCGTTCTGTCGGGCCAGCTATCACCATTGGATTGTGTTGAGGGATCCATTGATCCACCATGGGGCGAAGTGATGACGATATTCAGGTTACCTGGTTCATAGGTGGTGTACCCGTTGAGCCCGTTCTGTGGTGCTCCAAGGATTATAGGAAAGGCTACTCCAACAATCAGTAGATGCTTGATCATCATCGTCTTTTCAAATCAAGAAAAGTAAATTATGGTATGACCAACAAAGTATTGGTACACGAATCTCAACAAGAATGTCGTTGACAACAAAGACATTTAGCACTACAACAACAATAACAACTACAATGGCAGAAAAACTAGAAAATAATTGTATATTTGGTTAAACACGACAACGAAACTCAAACAACTGGGTTGGGGAATCAAATTGACCCTCTCTTGTTCATTAGTGTTATGTAAGCCAAAAACTCGCCGTTTTTGACATATTAGCTCTAATGTCAGTTTTTTTCCATTTTTGTCTTTAGGGCATGTTTTCAATAAAAAAGTTTTAGCTAGTTGCCACGAATAAAACTGACACATATTGGTAGCAAAGACACAAATGAAACATCTCAAAGGCTTTTTTTTAAAGTGTGTACATTAATCAATTAATCATTGAACAAGTCAATCACATGCAGTCCGAATTATTGTTTCTTTTTTCACGATTCAAAACATTTTAGTACATATAAGACATTCTCTTCTTATCATAAATGTTGTGATAAATTAATCAAAAAAGGAGCATTCGGGCCCTTCGTCTCTGTAAAACTTCTTTAAGCTGACATAGGGATGTTTAAAAAAAATTGTGTTAAAATTCGTATGGGAAGATTTGGAAGAACAAAAAAAAATTATCCACGAAATATCGAGAAGAGAAATTAAAATCAAGGAGAGTACCAGATACTTAATTAATCTTTAACAACGTAATGTAAAATACATGTAAGCTGTTTCTTGAATAAGTTGCTAGCGCCTACTTCAACCGACAGAATAGTTATAACGGAAAATATGTCAAATCGTCAGGCAATGGCCTAAAATAGTATACATGGCCCTTTCAAGTTCTGACCCGCAGCTGTTTGATTCACAGGATTAAAACAGATAGATAGACGCCTTTATTCAAACATAATAATAAAATATAACCTGAGGGTACTCTATTCAGGTAGCGAATGCTTCCCTGCTATCAATAAGAGCCCTTTATAGAAGCATGAATATACAATATACAATACACAGAAGATCGGCTGTAAGTATGCCCAGGGTGTCGTGTCTTGACTCGCTGCAAAGCTCACTGAGTACACCATACAAAATGACAGCGGGTGCAACCTAGCAAACTTATTTTCTCGATTTGATTTCTAAGGTTTTTCTGTTATTAGTCAGATTTTGAATGTATAAAGAGGCATTGATATTAAATCAACTGACGGATGGTCATATTATTTCGTGCGTTCTTTCCGTGTTTGAAGAAAATCGTACTTGCTTTACGTGAAGTTTACGAAGGACAAAGTCTGCTTGTAATAACAATTTTAATCTGAAATCTCACACTGTACTTATTGCTGCATTCAAAAGTTATGAAAATTTAGAAGAATTCCGTGGGCAAGATTGCGTCAATAATGGGAGCGTCAATTCCGTAAGTTAGTTAGGTCCGTTGATATAAGTTAACAATTATACCAATATTTTTCGGAAATTGTAGTTAGCAGTGATAAATTGTTTAAAAAGTACACAATGTATATCTTCAAAAGGTAAAAATTTCAAAAAATATGAGTACAAATTTCGAAAGAGCAATACGTGTACGGCTGTTGTATCAGGAGGAAAATGCGTTATTATTGCGATAAAACACTTTATAGAATATCAACATATTCTAATCATTGAAGCTCCAAAATATTGATTTACCTAGCCTCAGTTAAAAGAACCAAAGATTTATAAATAGCTTATTTTGGACAAAAACAAGGTTGTGCTATAAAAAAAATTGCATGCAACCAGTCATTTTTTCACGAATTTTGAATCTTGATTGAATATTAGACTAGCTAGGCCTTTTGATATTGCTGAAAATATAACCAATATTACTACGACAAAATTGTTCGAAAGGAATTTATGAACTCACCTTTCAGACAAGAATGTTTTCTGTTTAAAAAATCAAAACAGCTTCCAGTTCTAATCTCAAAACTCTCGGCTTTACCGAAGTTCTTTCTCTGAAAGCCCGCTGTTTGAAACGGTCCAGCCTTCTTGTCGGTTTTATGCCCTCCGAGGTAATATAACAAAAAGGAAAGTAATTCCACGCCCACAAGATCGACACAAGATATGAATGATACTAGTGAGTCTCAAGAAAAAAGATTAAAGTATTTAATATAATGTATGGCATGAAAGAGTCGTGGGCGGAAAACAGTGTCATAGAAACACAGTTACCTACACTAAAATGGATCTAATAATGTTTCAATATTTTAAATATTGACGAGTGCCATTCAATGACAGTCAATGAAAGAGAGAAGACTGAAAATAATTGCCCAAGTGTAAAGTTTTCGTTCAATTAAAATATAGCATTCTTCTTTGGTTTTTGAACATTCATCAATGCCTTTCGGTCTGAGACTTCATGAAAAACACTTGGACAACAATTTTATAGTGGGGTAGGGACTCGAGATGAGTGAGTCGTTGCAAATAATACTGATACTGTCGCACTTCTCAATTAAAAAACTGCATGAAGACGCTTGAAACCACTTATTTACAAGAACACCACTTTCTAGATATTGCACTTGTACTAAGTTTGTAAACAATTACGCTGAAATGCTGAAATGAAAGTTCATGCCTTGATCGCTTCAATTCAGTGCACTAAATTGCAGTTTTGAATCCGGAATATAATATGGCAGGTGTGTTCTCAATGATATGGATTTCGAATGCATGAGACCGCGAATTGGGTGAGTTGGTCAGCTGTATAACAATTTTGTGCATGCTGTTTTTCTAATTGATAAAATGTTACATATTTACTTCGGAAGACCAGCAACCTAACTTTGGCTAATTTTTTTCCCTTCTTCAATATAACTTTAACTAATCAAATGTATAGGTACAAATAAAGTGTCCTTGTTGTTTTCATTGCGTTGTGGAAATTCTAACCAAAAACTCATCCTTGATCACCTGGGTTTTTTTTAAATTCAATTCAATAAAGTTTTCCAGTCTTTGGCGATAATTAAGAATTATAGTAGTCATGTGAAAGAAGCCAATGTGTAGTGGCTGTGACCAACAGAGCCTTCACTCGGCTGAAGTGAAGTGAAATGGAGGTGAACAAGGACCTTAACAACCTTGGACAACTACATTGCAACCCAGAGAACGCATTTCGAGTAATAGCTGATGTTCTGATTATATTTCACATTCTTATATTCTACTATACATTATTTTTCCATGTTTTAAAAGTATAGTCATACCATACAGTCGGGAGGAGGCAAAAACAACACAATTTAAAGTCTAATTGAGATAGGTAGCCTTTGGAAGGATCTTTACCCCTTAAATGTATCGGGGGTGGGGGGGGGGAGGGTCGTTGAATCCCGAAGGACTTTCGAGCAGCACAAAAACGCAGAACACCCAATTGTGGCTCTGAGGGAAGTTTACAAATGACATGGAAAACAAAAATGCCCGACACGGTTTAGGACCACAAAATTGTGCTGAATTTAGCAATTAAAGTGAAAACTGGTGGTATAAAATGATATTTGATAGAGTTGGTACTTTGTGAAGGAATATCGTTGGGTTACAAGCAACCCTCTTAATTTCAATACAAATCATGGTTTTACAAAACTTGTTCCAGCTGATCATTTGGGAATTTTACAAGTTTTCCAATAATCTCAATGGTAATCTGAACACTTGTTCTCAGTATATTAATAAACTAGCAGTAACCACGTGGTTATTGAAGTGCTGCCGTCGCCTCCCAAGGTGTTTCCACGGTGGATCTAGGCAATTTTTGGACGTTTACACCGCGACACCAAAATGTTGTCGGGTGCTAAGGCATAAGGCAGGTGTTTTCCAAGTTTTACGAATTTAATGATGACAGTTTTGACAGGTGCATAAATTCAGGTGTTAACAATTTATTAAATACATGAACAACTCATTGTTAGTCACAAACGTCAGTTTGTCTTCTGTCATCTTTGCGTTTTGTTCTATGTTACTTGCTTGTAACATTTTTCAAATGTCCGTGTCGAAGACCGTAGAGAGCGAGCTCTTCTTGCCGCTCGGTCCGGCAGATCACAGGGAAAAACAGACGGCCGCAGATCACAGGGAAAATCAGGCGGACATGAATGCTGAACTGAGAACGCGATTAGACTCGCTGCCTTGACGCTTCGCTCGGCAGCAAAAATATCCACCAATCAATTTGTTATTTGATTAGCAACAGAACCGGGTACATTTTTTTGGATTTCCACTACCCTTTATAATCACAGCAAGGATATAATGAACAGGAGTGAAGAGTCTAAGTGCGTAGTATTTCAGTCGGTGGTTATGCGCTTTTAAAACAAGCTATAAATGAGTTTCGTTTTCAATTATTTATCAAATAACTAAAACGTCTTCAAAAAGGATTTTTAGAAACTCAAAACGCTATTTTAGTCGAAACAATTTAATAAACGGTATTTGTGTTTTGTCTTTCATTTCATTTTTGAATGTACTTCATTTTAAATATTATATCTATATATTGGATGTCAATCCCTTTTAACAACAATTAAACGATATTGTTTACATTTTTCTGACTCAGTCTGATTTTTGTTCTAAAGCTATTAAAACCCCATTACAACAATTAAACTATATTGTTTACATTTTTCTGACTCAGACTAATTTTTATTCTAAAGCTATTAAAACCCCATTATACTCTTGCGGCAGTGTCTCTTTCAGATGTGCATTCCTTTACGGTGTTTATAGTTTTTCGCTGATATTTATAGCAACTAATCTAACTGCAGAAAAAAGGAAAAACTCAAACTCCCTGCGAAACTCTTTTAATTCGCGATTCTCTGTAAAATATTGACTGTAAAATTCTGGTATGTCCGAAGCCCACTATTCTTATAGTTTATTTTATTTTATTTTTATAATAACAAATAAGGAGAATCTGAGGAAACATAAAACTACTTAATTATAATTGAATGTTTGAAAAACAAGAGTCGCACAGGTTAAGAAGCTGGTCTATGTCAATCCATGAGTCATAGCTGCAGAAGATCGCGCAATTCTGATTACATCAATTAATGTATTTTTCCTTGTGAAATTGTGGCATGAAGTTTGAAAACGGCTAAATTAAATATATTAGTGCTTAACATTGCACTTACAAGTATTAAACTAAACTAAAGATGTCTCGTTAGCGCAGCCGACTGCGCGCTTGTCTCTCACACGGGGCACATGCTTTGCTGCAGCCAGAGGCCAAAGAATACTAAAAAGGTTCTTTTTTGTTCATTAGGTTTGTTACTACAGCAATGCAACCACTGTTCTGATTGGAAGCGACTTTAGTCATCGAAATTCTCACAAAAATATGAATTGTTAATCATTCTTAATTCCATGTATTTTAAGTTAATACTTTCTAATTTTGATAAACTGAACTTACCTTTACAGGACGAGGGATGGAGAAACAGACGAATGGATTCTTGGGATCTACGAAGAATTTTTTCATGAATTAACATCGCTGAACAAATATACATGTATTATATGAAGAACCAATACCATATAACATTAAGCATTAATTGTTAGTTTCATTATATATACGAAATGTCAAAGCTAGCCCTGGGGGTGTGAAATGGAAAAGAAATATATTAAACGCACGATTAACTATTGCTAACATTATAGTTGAATCTTTCCGACAGATATTGAACTGAGTGTTTGTAACTGGATAGAAAACATTCCACTTTTCGATAGTTAAGCAACATCCTAATTTCATCACCAATCTTGATGGATGTAAGAATAATGATTAAAGCTGAAATGAAATAAGTTTCGTAAACGCTAAAATATCTTGAAACAAGCTTTGGACAAAAGAAAACTTACCTCATTATCTTAAACACGAGAAGCGTTTGAACTTTGATCACCTATCAAACAGAGTTAAGAAAACGATGCGTAGCGGAATCTACTTTTGCTCTCGACAAGGTGATATGATATGTGGAGTTCAGTAAGTTTCACAAACAATTTGTATTCAGAGGGAAAATTACCGTATGTAACTAAAACGTGGGGGATATGTGTGCAGAATGTATCAAATATTGCTCTCGTCTTCACCAATTCAATTTTTCATTAATTAATCTGGAAAGTAATACTTTATACTAACCAGAGACTTGGTGTCGTCCTTATCGGACAATTCCGTTGTTACAATTCACGAGACCTCGATTTATTACAATTTACCACAAGGTTTTATTAAAATTCACGACAGCTAAATTATTCCATTTACAACAACTTCATTACAAATCACGAAAACTGTTGCAATTCACGACAACCCTTACTACAATTCAGGACAGTTAGCACAATTCACACACAGTTCTTATAAGGAAAAAAGGAGTGTCAGAGTTGCCATTTCATACCAACCTCTCTTCTTTTTACGGTTCTAACATAGCTATATAAAAATACGTTTTTCTATACCTTTGTTACGGTAATATACATGACGAAATACACAACGAACGTGAAAAAGCTACAAGAAAATATTACGATGAAAAAGATTATGCACTGCTCAAATTAATGTTCGCTCCACTTAATCTCGAATGTTCATAATTTACTGTTACTATCAATCTTTAGTTTTTTAGGATTTTTCTTCGTTATTCTTTGTTAAGTTATAACAGTTGCTATCTATTTATCAATTCTGTTGTTGCTTTAATTTTTTTATTATTCTAAAAAC
Organism: Umimayanthus kanabou; assembly: GCA_025403525.1. Classification (NCBI taxonomy): domain Eukaryota; kingdom Metazoa; phylum Cnidaria; class Anthozoa; order Zoantharia; family Parazoanthidae; genus Umimayanthus; species Umimayanthus kanabou. The sequence goes on along the minus strand of JAOBYH010039227.1, from coordinate 3,749 downwards.
ATTGATCAGTTACATTAATAGTGAAGAGGTATACCACTGTTTAAAACCTTCTCTTCTGGACGTAGATTTTGAGCTTCTGGATAACGATAACTGCGAGTTTTAAGACAAGTGCAATCACTGAAGATTAACAAATCTTGCCAAACGTACATTTTGTGGTTGAAAGAGCAATTCCGTCACAGTGAGGCTCTGTTTGATAAATGACTTGACTAAAACAAGCTTAAGAGCAGGTGAAACCGAGTGAACACTAGAAACATTGGGAAAAAAGTAATAATTTTGAAAAGATCATAATCTTTGATTCTTTTTATGAAAACACAAATAATTACATTCTTTATCACTTATAGAAGTGTTTATTCAAAATTTGATTTCCCTTGAAGTTTTTTATGACCTTTTTGTAATTTGTATGTGCATGAAGAGAAGTTGCCGGAAACATATCGCCGAAAACAAGAAAAATTAATCTAGTTGTTTATTTTTAGGTATATCAAAAAGCAATGTTGTGTTTGAAAATTGCAGCTTTCTTTCAGTTCTTGGTTTACTTCGTTTTTCACGGCGCGTCCGTATAACCATGGATCAACCATGGATCAAAAATAACCATGCATCTGGTATCAATTCTGTTATTGGTGACTTTACCATGTTTTGGTTGGAAGACAACAATGTAAAGGAATGAAATTTTGTTGCCGCCACCTATATACTAGTTTAAGTATTGACCACAACGATCTTCATTTTCGGAATGAATAACTCCTTGTCCAACGGTTCGACACATTATTCCTTCCTCAGCGATCTTCCCAGCAGTGTGATCCTCAGGCTCCCACCACTTCCACAAGTTACAAAGCATTGATGATCACGGGGTATGCCATTCTGCTCTTCTTCTATCTCGCTGGAAACGCACTCATCATCGCCGTCTTCTACAAACTATACGATCAACTGCAAACACCAGTCAACTACGTTATCATCAATATGGCCGTATCTGATCTTCTCGTTCCTTTCTTTGTGCTTCCAAAACGTTTCCAAATAGTTTTTTTCGGTTGGTGTCCATGGCTAGTAAATGGTGTTTTGGGTGACATCATATGTAAGGTTGCCAGTTTTGCTGATGAGGTTTCCATTGCCGTCTCATCGCAAAGTATGGTTTTTATCGCAGCCGAAAGGTTCTCTTCAATTGTGTTCCCGAATAAACGACCTTTTATCTCTAGGCGGACAACCCCAAGATTTATTGGTTTCACCTGGGCATTTGCATCTGTGGTTTTTTCTTGTTATTTTGTTATTAACAAACTAGTTGCTGAAAACAAAACCGTTAAATGCACTTACTCTTTGCCTCAGATTTTTGACACTTGGCAAGAACTTTGGAAGGTCGATAGGTTGATTGTTCTTGATGTGTTCGTGGTTATTCCGTTTGCCCTTATGGTTGTATTTTATACAGCTATTATCGTCACCCTTCATCGTCAACTGAAAGCCGCTATCCAATTGTCATCGGAAGCACAAAAACGACGGGCAAAGCAAACCCAAATAATTACTCTGATGCTGATATCTGTGATGGTAGTGTTTATCATATCCTGGACCCCGTACTATAGTTACTTTTTTCTTCGCTATTATTCTCTTGGATCCAGCCTGTCTTGTGACTCGATAAAAACATTATAGTTTGTCGGCCGTTACATTAACTATATCTACACAGCCTTCAACCCGTTGATATATTACACATTCAACCCAATTTATCGCCAAGGTTTCCACGAACGGTTGGGTCGTCCGTGGTCCTGCTTCTTTTCGCTGCAGAAATGTGACGCTTGCCAGTGCACCAGTTAACATACACTCGAACATGCAATGACAGGTAACCAAGCTTCTACATGAAACCGAGGCGAAGGTTGTCCTGGTACATTTAGAGAAGTGGACTGGTGGAAACAATTATCATAAGAAAGAAACTTATAAGCATGTCTATTATTTTCACTTCTCTAACTGTGCCAGGACAACCTTCGACTCGGTTTCATGTAGAAGCTTGGTTACCTTTCAGGAACCGTGAAATGGACTATTGTGAATAGAAAATCAGAGACTCAAGTTGTGTAGCAGAGTTAAATCTAGACAACAAATACAGAAAAAACCATTTCAACACCAGATCTGCTTAAAGCTTATTGCAAAGATATCTGCCGTTAATACTGCTGTAGTTTCCTAAATGAACAACATTTTAAACTACTTCGAGTTTTAGATATAATCGAGCTCTCTGGAGCTGTTTCCTTTCTTAAAAACACATTTTTTTTCAGTAGCACTTTGTTAGGAGAACTTACCACAGTTTCATTGCTTCGTGTCGTTCAAAAATAAATTCGTTCTCTGAAGTTTCTTCGTTTTGGGTTTCGGAAAAATTTAGATTAACTGTCAGGGAAGGTGAAGAGGGAGGGGCTAGGAAGCTCAACTCCCCAACCCTTCCCTTCCCCCAATATATAATACACTTTTTCCTGAAGCATAGATTTGCGGGTGCTTTCAAATTCTATGGTCATCGTTACAACGAACTATGCTCTTTCGTGGTTCGCCTAAAAGAAAGTGATTTATAAGTATCAGTCCGCTGTGAAACAAACATAATAATTATAAGCATAACAAACGATAAAATAAGGCTAAACATTTTAAACCTGTTCCAAATCACTGCACGAAAAATTGGATTTTTTCGTGTTTGTCAGAGTGACAAATATGATGCAAATACATGTTTACACCAATAGCAAATATGGCATTTACCACGTTTGCTATAGGTTTAAACATGTATTTGCATCATATTTTACACACTGGCAAACATGAACAACCAGGGAATAAAAAGACGCCTGTTTGCTTCGTGGTTTGTATCTAAAGTGATTCTCATAGGGAAGAGGAAAACCGAATGGCTCATTGTTTGTTTGATTATATAATTGGCTGTGAACAGCACTTAGAAGAGCCTCGGGAGTTTTATTGGCTCCCCAAGAAAACTTTGTATTTAAAAACATGTTCTCCGTTTGTGGAATTCCTTATATGTGCCTCGCTGTTTCCGCCTCTTTCGAAAGGTCTTCATGCTCGCCTGTGCGTGCTGTCAAATGTTTCTTAGTTTTATTTTCGCCAATATATTTCGCATCACAAGAACACGTTCCCTTGTAAACACTTTTTAGTCTTTGAGTTTGAAAAGTGATTTTATTTTTCGGATCTGCCATATCATGCAGAGTATCTTGAAAATAAAACAGTTCTGTAAATGTATGAAATACAGATATTATTGCTGTTGTTGCTGTAGGTTAAATTCTTGATAAGCTTTTTTAAAAAACGAGTTCTGATTTCGCTTGCAATAGGGGATTATGTTAAATAATACTAGATAGCTCTCATGCACGGGGCAAGTTGCTGAAATATTAGCAAGAATAAATCAACTGAAATGCAAACTCAATATTTTGTTTTAAAGTTTTAGGAAAGAATTATAAACTATCGGTAAACTTTTTATCCTTGCAAATAATTGAGACACACTTATCTCACAAAAACTACGGTACTGACTCTTGATACATCTAAAACAGGAACGTTAAAAAACTGTTATTCAACAAATAGGTAAATGGGAAATCAACGATTTTTTCTCAGTGACCAAGTTTACAGTATCTAATAGTTTGGGTGATCCTAACATATTTCTCCTTCATTCATGCTTGCATTCGAGCTTTACAGTCAACGGGAGAGAATCGTACTCACAAGAACACAGGAGACTTTTGTCGCGCATGCGCATAAATTTGCCTAAATTTACTGATTTGACGAAAAATTGTTCGAAGCGC
>JAOBYH010039116.1:0-12249 GCA_025403525.1 Umimayanthus kanabou | reverse complement strand
GCCATTATCATTGAAATTTTCTTTTTCACTGACAACCTCAGATCGAGGTTGTACTCTATGCGGACGTCTCGGAAAACTTTAGTGGGATCGACATATCCTGGCCAACGCCCTCAATGTCCCTCTCTGTCCCCTCATTTTCTCTTGATCCGTGACAAAAGATCAACCTCATGAATATTGCACCGGGTCGAGGCTCTGCGTAGTTAAATCCGTGACAAATTATTAACTTCATAAATATTACACCGGGTCGAGGCTCTGCGTAGATAAATCCGTGACAAAAGATCAACCTCATCAATATTACACCGGGTCGAGGCTCTGCGTGGTTAAATCCGTGAAAAAAGATTAACCTCCCAAATATTTCACCGGGTCGAGGGTCTGCGTGGTTAAATCTGTGACAAAAGATAATCCTCATGAATATTACACCGGGTCGATGCAATCCGTGACAAAAGATTAACCTCATGATTATTAAACCGGATCAAGGCTCTACGTGGTTAAATCTGTTACAAAAGATTAACCTCATGAATATTACACCGGGTCGAGGGTCTGCGTGGTTAAATCTGTGACAAAAGATAATCCTCATGAATATTACACCGGGTCGAGGCAATCCGTGACAAAGATTAACCTCATGAGTGTTAAACCGGGTCAAGGCTCTGCGTGGTTAAATCCGTGGCAAAAGATCAACCTTATGAATATTACACCAAGTCGAGGCTCTGCGTAGTTAAATCCGTGACAAAAGATGAACGTCATAAATATTGCACCGGGTCGAGGCTCTGCGTGGTTAAATCCGCGACAAAAGATGATCCTCATCAATATTACACGGGGTCGAGGCTCTGCGTGATGAAATCCGTTACAAAAGATTAACCTCATGAATGTTACAGCAGGTCGTGGCTTTGCGTGGTTAAATCCAAGATGTCCGGCCGTGACAAAAAAAATAAGTTCATGAATATCGCACCGGGTCGAGGCTCTGCGTGGTTAAATCCAGGATGGCGGGCCACGACAAAAGCGAATGCGGCGAAGTCTTCCACAATAAGGCAAGTGTTTTATTACTGACTCGGGTTACAAAATGAATTCAATTTTTGTGTTGAAACATTCCTGTAGCGATCTTGGTCTTTCCACCCTCAGATTGTTTTCAAAATTTTCTTGAATTGTGGGCGATCCGAGCCTCATTCTTTCTTTTGTGAGAACCTTTTTACAAGAACCTTTTTTATAAGAACGCGAGACTGAAAATTCGCGAACATATTAATTACTTGCTAAGGCTGGGGATACGTAGAGAACATTTATTTTACTTACTGTATTCAGTGGAGATAATTATATTAAGAACATGCTGAGGCTGGGGATACGTAGAGAACATTTATTTTACCTACTGTATGCAGTGGAGATAATTTGTTGTTAAACTGTAAAATGACGCATTATTCGCCATTCCCGAAACTACAAAAGGACTGGGGTTGTCCAACCAAACAGTCCCATAAGGCATTGATGAATGATGATGATCTTTACTGAGGTAACTTTTTCACTTAACAGTGATTTTCGAAAAGGACCTCTATGCTAAAATTTAAACTATATGAAATATATAATCATTGCTCTAACGAGTGTTTCGGAAAATCCATCACTAACAGTCTTCCGAACGCTATTGTTTTTGCACAATACATGCGACTATTTCCCACTCAAAAAACAAGGCAATTAGGAAGTCCATTGTCTGCATCACATGTAAAATTAGCATTTGTAGCATGGCTTTGTGGGACCGTTTGGGAGGACGGGTTCCAGTGCTGTTTTCATTTTTGGAGCGGAGAATGCTCGTGTAATATTGCCTGATGGCTATATTCTGAATGTGGATGTACAAAGGCAAATTACAGTGTCTTGATGGCAGTAGGTAATATCCATAATTATAACACCAGATTGGCTTCAGTAAGGCTCCACTCTGAGAACGAAGTATTCCATTGGTCATTGAACAATAACAGTAACAATAACTGACACTTTTTAACAATATACTTTGTTAAGGTTTGCGTTCTTTAACAATAAGGTTTGGGTTACTTATATTGTCTTTTATCTAATGGGATCTTTCGTTCGTAGAGTAAAGGATGACCCGATTGGCTTCCAAATCTTCGTTTGCACTGCCAACTTTTCGCACAAACTATAGAATACTTCGTTTAAAATTCCACTGCCCGAAAACTTGAAATTCTATTTATGAGTCACTCAAATCTTGTAAAATCACAATATTCAAAGAGAAACTCAAGAATCTCCTTGTCAGCGAAAGTTGAAAAAGTTACTCCTTTATATAACTTTCACTAATATTATCATTTACCGTGCTATATATTTATCTATACGTGTTTATCCCATGCCTTGGGAAATACAGTCAATCGGAGGCCAGGATTGCCGTTGCATATTCTGCTGTATGCAACGGGTAGTATTCCACTCTCCTTTACCGTCATTACTTGCGCGCAACAGTTAAGCTGGGGTCCTTTTTAGAACTTCTCAAAGATCAACTCCGAAACTTTTCAACTCCAGCGAACCATTACGAACAGTTTCGGTCACGTCCGGAAATTTCCCGATGATTTTCGAACACTTCCGAAGATTTCTGATTTTTTGCACTGCTATCTCAACAAGCAAATTTGATATGGAAACATCGCTCATTTATAAATGCTGTTTTCTTGTCGTGGATTCAGTGAGATTGAGCTGTTTGTTGATAAAATAGGAGTCACTATCGTTTTGTATTTGGTCCGGGGTTAGAATACTCTGCAAGTCATTGGGCTTTTCTTCTTCTGAGAGAAAAGTCGTTTTTAATTCAATGAGACGGGTGCGTGCTTGGCCAAAGTACTGCGAAATACTGAAGCTGTGGACGAAATAGTATTTCAGTGATAGATGTTTAAAGAATTTAAAAACCATAAATAATAAGCACCTTAAATAAGGGTGTAAGTCAGAGAGAGAGATTGAAGTTTATAAATAAAGAAAATGGTGTAAAATTAAATGAAATTAAATGATATTGAACCAGAAATACTAACTTGCCCGACCAAAAGGGAAAATTTGTCTTGGCAATCTGTTGCTGGGTTTGAACACGGGGAGAAGATTTCAAGTGGGTAGGGATTGGGAGAGAAGATTTAGAAAGATTAGGACTGGGGAAATGAGATTTTGAAAGGATAAGAGGGCTGGGGGGATTAGGAAAGGGTAGTCCAGCTGTATGAGGTAGGAGACTTATAAAGGAATGGCTGGAAGGAGATTTCTTAAACAAGGAGCGCGCCCATAAAAGCTAGGCCATACCCCCCTTTTGGAGCGAACAAAACGGAAACAAGAAATGGCAGATTAACACGGTCGTTGAGTCACTGAAACAAATAAAGTTAACGCTTGCATAGTGGTTAAAATATGCGTGTTTGTTTATGTTCAGGGTTTTTATTTAATGAAACAAAACGCAAATTAAGTGTCTTAAAACATATAAATTTATTTTCATTAAATATTCAGCAATGTTACCGGCGTCCTAAAAGCGTCAAGCGCTGGACAGAATTTCAACGACAAGAAAAATCGCAACGATTTTACTTGATTCATTGCTCCAAACTGTGCTTGCGTTCTCACTGATCTCTTCTAAGTTCACTGATTTGAACTCGGCCATTTCACCAATTAAAGACACAATTTTAACAAACTTCAGTTTATTTTGGATTTGGTCTAACTAGTGGTCTTGATCAAAAAATTGAAACTATGCCGTCCGCCGCGCGCACAAACGACCGCAAAGATTTCTAGCGATTTTCATTTGCAGGATGGGCGCACACAGGAAAGCCACACTCACGGCTGAATGACTCTCATTGTTTTTCAACCAATGAAATGCTTCGAAAATATTAACGATGGACAGGCTGAGATCCTCAGCCTCCAGGTATAGGCTCACTCCTTGTTTAAGGTTAGGGTCCAAGGAAGGTCAATTTGCAAGGGATGGGGTGGGGTGATGAGATTTTGCAAGGGTTAGGTCTGGAGAGTATTCCTGCCTTGTTGGTCAGGTGCGAAGTTGCATGCCCTATACAGTGTCCTTTAATACAAAGCAGTACCAACAGACTGGTCATGGTCTACAGCCTTCGCCGAAAGTGGTATAAACTTTAGTAAAAATATCGTTATTGTTTTTGTCCGGTCCTTACTGTCACAGACCCCCCCCCCCTCCCCTCCACACACACACAAGCAAACTTGCTTCAAACCGTCGCAAAGGAAACACTTCCAGCGCATTTTGCAAGTTCAAGAGCTCTCGTACCAAAAGTCCTGACATGAGAGGGCAAATGTTTGCATAGTTTCCAAAGGTAAATGCGTTCCTAAATTTGTCAGGGAAATATTTGATATGTCAAAGTTGTCTTAATTGATTAACCTGTTCACATGGCAACCATGACAGGTTGACAGTCTTTTTTACTTTTTAATATAATTTTTTGCTAGGTTTTTCCGTAATAGTCAGTGCCATTTTGGTTGCAAGAAAGCTATTTGAAAACCTCGAGACAAATTTTGAGTGAAATTAAGATGGAGTTTTGAAGTAAAATAGAAATCCAGGATGCCAACCAATGAACCTAACGTTACGGCTATCTATCTAACTATCTATCTATCTATCGGAAAGCGTCGCCTAGAACGGGACAAGACAAACTTAATTACGAAACGCAAAAGCTGCACTTGAACATCCACAATTGTGGCGTTCATTTCATTTCACTGTTATGTTTAGAAGTTCAACGTGGACGAGGAATAGTAAATCCGTCACTTGTTTGTTAGGCCTCAAAATTGCCTTTGGTACCCACCGGCAACATTCCTCCATGTGAAAACTGATAAAAAAAATTGTCAAATGCAAAGAACAAGCAGAAGAATAAGAGTTTTATAGAGATGTCGTAGCTTGGCACCGCAAGCACAAGCACTAACATAAGACATTCAAATAACAAAAGCAAATGTAAAAGGAACAACGCTGCGATCTTGCTCAATCTCGCGACACACCTAATACTGTTTCTGACTTCCGTTGTCTTTTCCTTTGCTTGTGCTAACTGTTATACAGCTATTTCAACAACGTTGACGTCTCCATGCAAAAGGAATACCACGCACGAAAGGAATTATGGGAGCTCTGTATTTTACCATGCGTGCCATCCATTGACATGTATGCCCTGCAATCCAAATCAGCAAAGTACAAGACTGTGTAATTGTGATATTAAATTTGGGCCAATACCAATTCAGCAAATAGAACAATTATGGTTCCCATCGTGCTTTGAGGTTTGGGTATTACACTTTTAACAATTCAAACGTTTTTTTAAATAAGCGCATCACCAGCCAGTGTGAACCAATGACATTTGAGAGGGGAAAGAGTTCAGGTATTCAACAGGCTCGTTTGATAGATTTAGGTACATCACCAGCCAGTGTGAACCAAGGACATTTGAGAGAGGAAAGAGTTCAAGTATTTCACAGGCTCGTTTGGTAGATTTAGATGCATCACCAGCCAGTGAGAACCAAGGACATTTGGGGGGAGGGGGGGGAGTTAAAAAATAACAGGCTTGTTTGATAGATTCAGGTGTATCACCAGCCAGTGAGAGCGAAGGACATTTGAGAAGGGAAAGAGTGCAAGTAATGAACAGGCTCGTTCGATACATTTAGGTGCATCACCACCCAGTATGAACGAAGGACATTTGAGAGGGGAATTAGTTCAAATATTCAACAGGCTCGTTTAATAAATTTAGGTATATAACCAGCCATTTTGGAGCAAGGACATTCGAGATGGGAAAGAGTTCCTATACTCAACAGGCTCGTTTGATAAAATAGGTGCATCACCAGCCAGTGTGAACCAAGGACATTTGAGAGGGGAAAGAGTTCAAGTATTCAACAGGGTCATTTGATAAATTTAGGTGCATCACCAGCCAGTGAGAACCAAGGACATTTGAGAGGGGAAAGAGTCAAGTATTCAACAGGTTCGTTTGATAGATTTAGGTGCATCACCAGTCTGTGTGTACCTGAAGGACATTTGAGGGGGGAAAGAATTCAGGTATTCTACAAGCTCGTTTGATAGATTTAGGTGCATCACCAGCCAGTGAGAACGAAGGACATTTGTGAGGGGATAGAGTTCAAGTATTCAACAGGCCCCTTTGATAGATTTAGGTGCATCACCAACCAGTGTGAACCAAGGACATTTGAGAGGGGAAAGAGTTCAAGTATTTAACAGGCTAATATTTGATAGATTTAGGTGCATCACCAACCAGTGTGAATCAAGGACAGATGTGAGTGGAAAGAGGTCAAGTATTCAACAGGCTCATTTGATAGATTTAGGTGCATCACCAGCCAGTGAGAACCAAGGACATTTGAGAAGGGAAAGAAGTCAAGTAATTAACAGGCTCGTTTGATAAATTTACTTCATTTTATTGAAACGTCTGTACGTTCGAACTCACAACGTTTTGAGTTCAATGCATTAACTTTTATAAAGTTCAAGCTATCTTCTAAAATATTTTCATTTACATTCTTCCATGGAAGACCTTGACGTACGAGTAAGTAATCAAAACTAGATTTATCTTTGTCGGTGATCATATGGAAGACCCACAAAATTATATTACTCTAAAACAGTTCTATCGCAGTTTGTGGTTTAAGTCAACCATTTTCCAACTTTGTTGGATTGCTCTGATTCGCTTCACGATTGTGAAATGTAAACTAATAAAACTTACTTGTAATCATTCAATACAACACAAAACAAAACCCTTAATTTTAAATCAAGACGAGACTTAAAGCCGCGTCCCTGTTTGGCTCGTGTGGCAATTATACATAAACTGAAACAATTGTATTAATTAAAAATAATCCATAGTTAAAAACATTAATCATACTTGAATACGATTACTATAAATGTATAAAAATACGTTTCTACTAATTGTCTCCTTAAGTGTATACACCTAAGCTGATTCGATACGCGCTAAATTAACTACAAAATACTCTCGCCTATCACATCTTCCACGCATTTAAATGAATTTCCTGTTCTCTACACCTTAAACTAATTACTATCTAAAAAAACTATATAACACGAATTGATAGATCCCAGGGTGAAATCTGTTCCTGTCACCCCTCGTGGGTTTTTTTCTTTGTTTTTTTTTTACATTTAACAAATTTTGCATTCACTTTCTAAATTTACAAGATGCGATTTGCATTAACCATGATCAATTGACAACTAACTATACTTAGTAATTCAATAGCTTTAGTTGTCATGTCTGATGCGCCACAAACGTCATCTAATACATGATACTGTACAAAAGTTTGCTTTCAAAATGTCCGTTTCAGGGAATTCTATGTACAAGAAGCCCATAATGCTTGTATCAATCTGGTTAATCTAACGTTATGAAAGTATCAACTGTTCATGCTGTACACAATCTTAAAGAGCAATTTGTACCCATGATGCTTCAGGGAATTCTATGTACAAGAAACCCATAATACTTGTATCAATCCGGTTAATCTAACGTTATAAAAGTATCAACTGCTCGTGCTGTACACAATCTTAAAGAGCAAGTTGTACCCATGATGCTCTGTGGAGAAATAATCGTGTTGGCATACACCAAACCAATGAATCAAAGCATTAACAACTGAGAAAATTCAATTTAAAGACAAACAGCAACACATAAGACTCCCTCCAGTCCTTGACCGAATGTTCTGATCGTCATCAGAGACTCGCTGGTCCTGTCAAAACAATTGACAGTTTATTAGTTTCCTGTCTCCTGTAGGGTTTGGGATGTAGACATAATGCAGTCCCAACAATAGAGCACTTTCGAATTACGCTTCAGTTCCCGCGAACAATAACCTGAAGTCGAGGCTTCGTGCGAGAAAATACAGCAAATATATGAAAACTTGGCACGAAGCCTCAACTTCAGGTTATTGTTCGCGGGAACTGAAGCGTAATTCGGAAATGGGCTATTCCAAGTGCACTCCAAGTACACTCACCTCAAAGTGCACTTGAAGTCGACTTAAGATGGATTTGAGAAAAATCCCGTTCACACTGGGAAAAGCACATGCCACTTTATCTGCACTTTATGATTAACCTGCCAACCACTTTTCGCGCAATTCAAACAAGGTTGATTGAGCTGTGTTCTGATTGGTTAAGGGTTGTCTAAGTACGCGCTCAAGTGTAGTTTCAAGTGCACTTGAATGCACTTCGGCTTCTATGATGTCGACATTATCCCGTAGCAAAGAAGGAGAACTCAAGTCCATTCACACTCCAAGTATATAGGTGAATCATTCCTGACGTCATTGTTTACATTTTGCTTAATTAGCATACGCGCTTACCGGGAGGAATAATCCTGCTAGATTAGAATTGAATCCATAACCTAAAAAAGCTTTTCAAACTTACTTATCAAAACAATTTGCAGCTTTTACGTTCAGTTTTTGAGAATATATTGGCTTCCAAAAATATACAAAACAGCTGAATGACAAAATCATTAATGTGCCATACATTTGCTGTTAAAATTCGAGTTTTTAAACACGCGTCACACAAAATGCATTTAACATATTAGATTGAAATTTTCTGACAAAACTTATCTTTCAAAGCCTTATCATTTTTCACAGCTGATTTTATAATTGCTCAGTAAGAAACTAAGGCACGTATGCTAATGAAGCAAAATGTAAACAACGATGCCAGGAAAGATTCGCCACAATCACAATGTAGTATGTGATCTGGTACATGATCTTTCTAATTTGTATGTGAGTCACATTCAAAATGTGGACAATGTCCAAAGGTCCTTATGCATTCGTACAATGTCAGTAATTGTAAGAAAATGTAACTTTGCATTTTGCCGTTTAAAAATGATAGCATACAGAATAATACAAAGTAGTGCGAATATCATTTTGTGAAACGGGACTTAAATAATGTAGGATACTCGTAAAAAAGGAGATCGTCTGTATTGAAACTGCACAGACAACTATGATGTCGCTGAAATAAAAGGCAAATAAGTAACTGATCATCAGTAGGATACCTAAAATGTGTATATTTTACATACGTGACTGATATTAAAGTCAAAATATAAAAGGGTCTGAAAACCTTAATAATGAATATGTCTGTCTCGCATTTCTTCTCTCTGAACTTTTACCACCGGATTTTAACTCTCCGGGTTTTCGCTCTCGGATGTTACTCTCGGAACTTTTACTCTCGGATTATTGTTAGTGTTTGTTCTCATTTCCAAATCAGACAGTTTAATTCTGTGGTTCCCCCTTTTGCAGTCGAGGGGAGTGACGTGTCGAGAACCGCAATCAGGAATATTTCGTTTTCAAATTGCAGACGGAAAGTTCCACAACTTGAATCAAAACTTCAACCTGCTACCAGCTTTCGGTAAAGAAAATGAAAAGCTCTAATCGCAGTTGAGACATCTTTTCTACCCGTTACTTTGTCTTTTTTGATATTCGGAAAGAAAGTGGTGTTACAACTATTTTGACTTTCTTGGATTTTTAGTTTGAGCGTTTGGAAGGAAATAAATGACTTTGGAATCATGGAGACCTGCCGACTTGCTACCATCTTCAAAATGCTCAAATAAGACTTTTAGTTTTTGCCTAAAACTTCAACACACTCTTGAAAAATACAACAAAAATCTTGTGAGTACAGTTCACACGTCTTTTCCGCTTACTGTAAAATAGTCCAGTTTTGTGTTTACAGTTCCCGCTGATTACAATGACTATAGACTTGTTTTGGATACAGATATCGCCACGCACTGCGAAACCATCAAACACGATAACGATTTCTTCTTCGAATTCACCTGAAGAGGGCAGGACTGCCGAAAGCTAGTGAACAACAAGAACGCAACAGAAAGAACAAGGAAGAAGATCGTGAAAAAGAACAACTACCACATGAAAGATGATTCAAACAGCCACGATAGGCCAACTGAGGACTCTATCTATTTGATGACGACGATTTCACTGCATAATGTTCAAAACCAAAATGCCATTGCGACAAAATTAAAAAAGAGGTCAGGATCATGATCATATTGAAGTGATAGATTGGAAAATATCTTACATACATCGTTTTTATGCATTACAGAAACTAAGCTACAGATTTTTCAATTTTCAATTTCTCCACAGACGAATTGCTACAAATGACTTCCTTTATAAAACAGGGCTACAGACTGCAGACTGACGCTCTTTCTGTGAAAATGAAAGCGAAACCATAATACAACCTTTTTGGGGAATGCAAATTTACCAAAGAATTTTAAAGTTCTATAAAAATTTGGGTAAAACAACATCTTCAACTTAAAACAACATTTAACAACACACTTCTCATTGTTAGATATTATATATTGACTAGCAGATTTAAAAATACTCTACCCAAATGTCAAAATTATACCAGAATTATTCAAAATGTCCGAGAAAAAGAAAAGCGCTACGCTCATAATTGAACTATTTTGAAAACTTTGAATTGAACATCTAGACAAATAGCTGCAAAATTAAAACATTGCCTTCTCGAGCGGTCACATTTAGCCTTCTTACTTTGCAGTAATCGCCAACTGTCGTATCCTCTTTTTTCAATATTACAAAACAATTTAGAAAATGATATTTTGATTTATTTCTCTTTTTCACTTACAAACTTTAAAGTAAAACGTACAATCCCAATAAAAAAATGTTTACTTTAAAAAAAGAAAGAGAGAGGTCAGCTTACATGGACGAGAAAACTGCTCTGCATACTTCGATGTGATGACAAAACGTTTGACTGGGAAGACTAAAAGGGAGAAGGACAGATTTTTGCGATGTTGTCAGCCTAGCAATTTTCTCTACAAAATTTTCCTATTCAAATAAGCGTAAACCTCCTCAGAGTCCTTAAGTGATTAATCGTCTCTTATTTCTATAATTGTACTTCAGATTAACTCACGTACCTAAAAAGTACTCGCGTATAAGTTGCCTTGTTTATAAATAAATATTAACATTAATTTTGTTTTAAAAAAAGTTTCCTTAATTGAGATCTTATGCAAAATTGTATAAATTATTAATTAGCACCTGCATTATGTTCCTGGGCTGGTTTTCCTGTGACGAAATCTCTCCACGATAATTCCCAATTGCTGTTATAGGAATTCTGACATGCAATTTGAATTGTAAAATCGCTGATATGATTCATTTCTGCACACTGAAATGCTAAGCAACAACCTACTCATTGCAGGCACTACAAACAAAAAAGCAGAAACATCTTACTACATAAGCTAAAACCTTTTAGAATATAACATTTTTCATTTTTTGAACTTCGTATTTATGCTACTTTAAATAGTAATAATAACAATGTTATAATAGTCGCTAAAATTGATAAAATACGAATTAAAAGGTTAAAAGTTTGATTAAAAAAAATAAAATGTTAAAATCCAAACGTTATTTGCTGATAACAAGTACTCTGTCTACATCGTGTGGCAAACCCGGAAAATAAAGTGCATATTCCACCTCAAGGACAAAAACACGCACTCGTCCCATGTCATATACGAAGGCAATTGTTCCTGTGGCGAATCCTATATTGGAGACTGAACAATGCGCAACGTCATAGTAAGAACTGCAGAGCATAATGATACCACACACAATTCAGAGCTTGCTCGCCACCTCAAACAACATAGGTCAAAATAAATTCAGTTGGAGAGTCATTTATTCAGCACGAAGTTTTTTCAAACGCAAAATCCTCGAAGGGCTTTTCATACAACAAAAATATCCATCGTTTAACAAACAAATCAGTTGTTACATTGCTAACTTATTCCCAGCGGGAATAACTTGAGTCACAATTTAAACATGCTTGACGCGAACTGCGTTCATTCCAGGCACCTTTCCATTTCCCTGGTGATCAGTAACTTTTATCTCGAAAACGTTTGGAGTTTAACATTTAAATATATTTTTATTAAACTTTTAGCCTTTTATTCATGTTTTAATGATAACAATAATAACAACCTTTTTACAATCTCTTCGCCTGTAATATCTAAAAATTATCTGTATAACTACTAGAAAGATATACAAACATTTCAATTGTAACAAATAAAAAGAAATAAAGACTAACTAGGTTACAGAAGATATCTTACAGCTTTACAAAACCATGCATAGTCTGTCATGTTTCGTACATCGAAAGGTAGTGCATCAAAGGAAGGTAATGCACTAAGAAGAGATGAAGCAGAGTCTTAAAAATTACCATTTTCTTTTAGGGAAGCGTCACATATCGATTTTCCCCACAAGAAACGTCATATGTACGTTTCTCTCGAGACCTCCCCACCCCCCCTTAGAAACGTCACAAAGAAATATCGATATTTTATACGCTATAAGTTTCAGTGCGTTCCATGCAACAGTTTC
>JAOBYH010039005.1:0-12249 GCA_025403525.1 Umimayanthus kanabou | reverse complement strand
GCTAGTAACAGTGTTCCTTACTCTCCCACCCTTGATCGTAAGTGTGCACAGATAACTGGTATATCCATATACCTGTACTTGTGTTTCAGAGTGAAGAGGTTTCTGGTTTACTTCCTGTACTTGCAAGACGTTCTTTACGAGCATGAAAGGTGAGCCCTTTAGTTTACCCTCATAGCCCCAGCATGTTTATCAGAATACAAATTCTCCTTACATTATCCACACAAAATAAGTTGTTTCTAATACACCTGGAAATAGAAAAAATAATTAATGGGCACAGTTTGAACATTTGTCAACAGAATTGGAAAAACCAAGTAGTTTGATATAGTGCTCAATAAATCAATTTAGTGTTACCTTGGTTACTATTAAAGCGGTTTCTCTCTCAAAACAGTTTGCCAAGAATCAACAGCGAAGAAATAGGACAGCTGTGCCAGTCTGTCCTACAGGACTTTGACAGTGCCATGTCTTGTGCCGCAGTGGCAGATGTGGGCATCTACAAGTCAGCTGAGAATGGTTTGGAGACTGGATCTTCAGACACTGAGCAAAGCGAGGACCACATGTCCAGAGCCCTCATGATTCAACTCGTTGCCATGGCAATAATGTCTGTCACCAGGCTGAAAACAAAAGGTGTGTTGTACAGTTTAGTGGGTTTTCTAACACTTGAGTGGCTTTGTTTAAAGCCAAAGGCAGATGCATATTTTGTCACATAAGTTGTTCACCATTAATTATTTATTTTAGCAAATATTCGGAGATTTTTGGTAGGAAGATCAATTAGACAGTACCAAGGTTGTCAGAAAAATGTTTCCTGCCATCCGAGTGCTGACCTGGAGTTTGTTCCTTACCTTCTTACATCCCTCTACTAACTATGATTACATATACTCGTCAGGTTCTGAAGATGCTGCAGTAGCTTTGGCGTTTACACTTGCTATGCTGTCTCAGTTGCTTCAGTGTTGCATTACCAACATAGAGAAGGCCAAGAACACTGAAGTCAATGGTGCCTATGGTGACAAAACAGCTTTGAGAATGGCTACAACACCCTTAACAAATGGTTTCAGTGAATCCCTCAAAGGCAACAACGTGGGATCTTGTGAAGAGGAGCACACGAAACTGGCAAAAGCCAAACAAATGACTAAGGCTCTGAAGCAGAGGAGGCGGAGAAGACGGCGACGCCATGCGGACAGCTTCGAGAGTGAATGTACCAGTACTAGTGACCTGGGACTTACTGATAGCGATGAGGAGGAGGAGGAGGAAGATGATGACAGTGATTTGAGTGAGGGTGGCATTGTTGATGGGATGATTGAAGACTTGATAAGTGATGATGATGATGAGAGTGAGGATGTGTACGTTGAGAGTGACTCTGAAAATGAGAGCGATACTCACAGTGCCGCACCCAGGAGTATTTTCTCACTGTCGAGGAATGCGATTGCAAAGAGCAAGAGTGCCATGACTGAGGCGGACAAGCTGCTAAACCTGCCGGCACATGGCCAGTCGAGCAAGGTGGGGGTACCGCTGTTCAAACAGAACGGCTTGGTGTTGGGAAGAATGATGGCAGAAACACCCAGTGACATCAGCGATGCTGAGACAGGTGAGCCAGATAAAAGTCTCAGTGTGGTTTGCACAAACTAAAATGTGACACGTGCGCACGCTCAAACCGACCACACTCGGTATTCTCAGAGATTTAATCCGGGATCAAACGAGTACGAGATTTGATGTGACTTGATGAAAGTTCAAACTCTCACTCTCGTTTGACCACCAACTCTCATGCACTCTCATCGATTCTCGAGCGATCTTATCAACTTTAAACATGTTCAGATTTCGATGAGAGTTGATAAGAGTTTCATACGTTTTCTTAAGCGACTCTTGTTAACTCTCATGTACTCTCGTCGACTCTCAAACGCTCTCGTCAAATTTGAACGTGTTCAAAATTTCGATGTGAGTTGATAAGAGTTTCGCACGTTCGTTGAGCGACTCTTGTCAACTCTCATGGACTCTCAAACTGGTTTGACCGCATGTGTGAGAGTTGAACAAAACTCTCATCCAAATCTGTTCACTCAACATTCATGTAATTGTCATACTCTTTTGACCCGGGCAAAACAGAATTCCATCTAATGTTAAAAGTCTGTACATGTTACATTTGTCTCCATTGAACTTGCTTTGAATTTGCGCATGGTTTTGCTTGAACTCTTTGTGACTTGTATTGATCCCGGAGTAGGCAATCGAACATAATCAAACACATTTTTAATCGAACTTTAATAATCGAATGTAATCGAACAAAATCGAACGATTATGTTCGATTATGTTCGGTAATCGAACGAAATCGTACTCACTGAAAAATTTCCGGGTCAATTGACCTTTTAAAATCGAACGTTCGATTACCGAATTCATATTTTTTTTCACAGGTTGTTATAATGCTCAAATGTTGTCTGCTATCACTCAGTCATTCACGCATTTGTCACATTTTTGGTGTCCTGTGTCAATATAATTATCAGGTTCAATATCGCTTGACACAAATAGTTGCTCAAACGCGTGTGAGCCAAAAGGTTCTGCAGCGGATTTCATGAGGATGTAAGCGGCGTATTTGCGCCCAATACGGTGAGCTAGTTGTCCAGAATTTCTGAATGCTTGTGATCCGTAGAGGAGGACAGGAGTAAAAAACATGAATCGAACATTTTACTACAAACACTGGTCACAAATATCCCGAAACTTTTTTTCTTTATTCAGTCCGGTTTCACTATTTTCGGTGAATATATAGAATTTACTTATATTTATGAAGGCAGAAACGCGACTAGCATGATTTCGCTGTTGGTAGTAGTGATTAAAAACAAACTAATGGAATACATCGAACAAAATTGAACAAAATCGAACAGAATCGGACATAATCGAACACAGTCGAACGATTAAGTTCGATTAAGTTCGGTAATCGTACTCACTGAAAAGTTTGGGTTCGATTTTGTTCGATTACCGAACATAATCGAACACAATCGAACGATTAAGTTCGATTACGTTCGATTACCGAACGTTCGATTGCCTACCCCGGGATTGATTTAGATCGAGCTCATATTGGGGTGCAAGCCTGATTTTCGGCTTTAACTTGCAACCAAACCAGCGTGCCTGTCCAATTGGCCAATTATCGCCAAATTTGGATACAAGTTTGAAGATCAAATCTTAATTTGGTGGCATTCTGTTTTGTCAACGCTTAAGTCAGATATCGAAATTGGATGTGTTTATCACAGTGAGGTTTCGAATGTTAGTCCGTCGTCGGAGTGAATCAAAGGCTCGGTAAAGGTCAAGAATCCGCACCGTAACGTACTCCAGATACCCTGTTGGCCGACAGGCTATCTGCATGGAGTACGTTACGGTCCGGATTCTTGACCTTACCGCGACAGGGTATCTGGAGTACGTTACGGTGCGGATTCTTGACCTTTACCCAAAGGCTCTATAACTATAAGCGGGACGCAAGAGTTGCTGGAAAGGCTGTGCGTCACCAGGACGCATAAGATCGATAGGAGACACATACCATTACCATTTTAGATCAACTTTAGGTTCCTTTTGGATTCCTAAACAAAGAAACAAGAGGTCCCTTGGATGCCTCTTGAAAACTTCTACTGAAAACCCTGACTTACAATTGGGTTGGTTTGCACTGATTTGCATAGACTTGCATTAACTTGAATCGACTTTGAACGAATTAGTTGTATGTAAACTGATCGATGCAAGTTTCTTTGTTTTGCGTTGACTTGCGAACAAACTAGCTGGTCTATTTAGCCACCAAACGCAATTCTTATAGCAAATTTAAGGGTCAAAATTTGTGCTGACTCGTATCGATTCACACCTCCGTTTGCATGGCCAGGGCTTGATGCGGAAGAACTCGCAACTCAATGCAAGTCAGTTAAAGTTTTGACCTGCAAAGTTCAAACACTTGCGTTCAATTTGTGCTTTGTTTAGCCTCCGACTTGCAGAGACTCGCGTTCACTTGCAACCTGTTTGTGTTGTGAGATCGAAACTTACAGTTGAAGGTAAAGAACTTGCGTTCAAGTTGGAGCTCGTTCGAATGGGAGCAAGTCAACGCAAGTCCATGCAAGCTAACGCAAGCCATTGCAAGTCAGTGCAGGTCCTTGCAAGTCAATGACCAAACAAAGTGCAAGTTGAACATATTAAAGTCAGTGCAACCTTGGATTAACTTACATGTACATCTTCGTTTGGTAAAGGCATAACGCTACACAGGTCAGCGTGAAAACTAACCGCATTGCTGCAGGGTGCAAGCATTTTAAATTTTGTTGAAGAAGCCCAGCATTTTGTGTTTGCAAAAGTTTGTCTACATTTCCCTTTCTCCTGACCAGAATCATCCACCGCCTCACGTGTTGGGATCAACCAGATGAAGGAGACCCCGGAGCTGTCCTTGTTGAAGACTGTCACCAATGACAAACTCCTGTCATCAATCAAAGTCTTGACAGACTGGCTCCGTGTTAATCCTGACATCGTCACGACCTGTGTGGAGGTAATGGACACATGTGTTGTACGTTCACGTACACGTGAGCATGAAATTGTTTTCACACATAAACATGCACACGTATCACGTATGCATACACATGCACGAACACATACATGTCTACACAGTAATACAACTCGACACATACACGTACACACATGTATACACATCACATAAACACGTTATACACCTAAACATGTACACGTACCTTTACATATACACAGAGAAATACGTACACACATACATTTCACAGTCATACGCATGTACACAGGCTTCATGCAACTTAACATCAGTATACACATGTATGTACTCGTGCTCAGTGGGTACACATACATATTCACTTTCATACATCTCGACATGTCCACGTACCATTACATATACATATGCACAGTAACATACACATACTCGTGCATTTACATAATCATACACATCAGTGTACACATGATTCATGCGCCTTGACACATGCACATGCAAAATGAAGTGCACATACATATAGACAGTCATATACCTTGACACGTACAGACATATACCTGCACGTACTCATACACATACACATACACATGCTGATATACATCAGTCTTGCAGCAACGTACGTATGTGCACCCACCTAAATATACACGAGTACACATGCTTCACAGTACTTACAACATCATAATGTACTTGTTAAAAGTCGAAAACAACTAAAATTCAACAAATGAAATGTTGGTGAGAAAAGTAATTACCACAAATTTCTGTCTGTTCTGCAAGATACCAAGCATTGAACTCTTGTTGTTGCAGAGCTCTTCGTCTTTATGGTCTCGTATGGCGTACCTACTCAACTTGATGCCCACCAAGCAACAACTGTTGAAATCTGGTAGGTTAAGGGTATTCTTCCCTGGGCTTATGATTGTTCGTAAGGGTTTTCTAAAGTCGACGCAAGACAAACTCGCAGATAATTAGTACGTCGATTTGTCATTTGTCGAGTAAAGATGTGACTTAGGGCCTCCGCGGACGAGGGAAAAATTTGTCCATAACTATAAAGTGTCGATAACAAAAAGGAATCAATGACTGTTAGTGCTCGATACAGCTTTTCCACACATGGAAGACCAGCGCCCGGTTGTGCAAAGAGTGGATAACTTTATCCAGCGGATAAAATTGGCGCGTTCTTAATTTTGATTGGACAACAAGCAAATTTATCCACTGAACAGGGATTTGTCCGCTAGTTAACAACTATCCCCTGAAGTGGAGGTGACTAGTTATTGATATTTACCGAACCACGTAGCGGTGAGGTAAATATCTAAATCACTAGGCACCGACACTGAGGGGGATAGTTGTTTTAGTATTAACCAAACAGGTGGATTTTGTGTTTGCAGGAGTAGCTTCTTCGTTCATTTGACGAATTTCCTCTTCCGTGACAGTGGCAAAAGGAGCCGCCATTTTGAGAATTTCGTCTGGAGGTGAATGTCCTAGGATATACCGTGTCTGTTGAACCAATCAGAGCACGCGAAAAGTGCTATCCACCTGTTTGGTTAATACTGAATAAAGTTAACCACTCTTCGTACAACCGGACCCAGATAAATGGTTATCAACAACCAATTGGTAACTTCCCTCACTACACATGTCAATTTGTTCCCAGGACGTCGCAGATAGGTTTAGTTGTCAATGACCTTCTCACAGATGGGGAAATTAGTTGTCAAAAACAAAACAGCGATGATAGCTATCGAAAACTAAAGCATTTTTCCTTTTGAAAAGGAAAACCTATTAGTTGTCGATAACAAGATTTTGACAGTTTGCTATCGATGACACACACATGATCTTTTAGTTATCGATTGTTTTTGTTATCGACAACTAATAGTTATCTATCACTAATTAATTCCCTCGTCTGTAGAGGCACTTACACCAGCCGTGCTCAAGAGCGTCCACTTTCGGCGAGCTAGGGAACTTTCAGTCGCATGTCATCACCTAGAGAACGGCCTTCCAGAGGCTCTCAAAAAGTTGAATCACTGGAGATTTTTAGGACACAACTTGTAGAACCATTTCCATTTTTAAATGCATTCTTTCTTTAGTTAGACGCTTGTAGATCTTATTTAGCAATTTTCTGGACACGCTTGTGAGTTTGTCATTAATGCAGTTGAAGCTTGTAAGCCCGTTTCTATGTTTTTCTATGATTATATTTTAGTCTCTCTTGTTCAGCACGTGGAGACGCTTCTTTTAGGTGCTATCTAAGAACTATATTACTATTATTATTATTATTATTATTATCATTATTATTATTATATTATTGTTGATTACAACAAGTTTCATGCTAAACAAGGTTAAAAATTGTGTTCAAAACCTGAAGGTTTTATCCACCTTCTTAGGAATTTTCGCAAGGTACCCGTCCTGGAGGAAAGTCTTGGATGAAACCGTTGACGAGAATTGGAGGCAGAGCCGAGTCCTTCCTGAGGACATCTCACTTCTTCGTTTCATTCCCCTGGATGAGATCCACCAGCCGCTGGACACAAAGTGGAACACACTGACCAGGGATGGGCGATACTTGGAGGCAAGTCCTCAGTTTAGATATTTTAGAAAAATTCATGAGCGTTCCTATAGGCTTATTCTGGGAAAGTTTATTAATGTTCTAAACTAGTTTGTTCTTGTTCTAAACTAGTTTAATCTTGTTCTAAACAAGTTTATTCTTGTTCTAAACTATTTTATTCTTGTTCTAAACTATTTTATTCTTGTTCTAAACCAGTTTATTCTTGTTCTAAACCAATTTATTCTTGTTCTAAACAAGTTTATTAATGTTCTAAACTAGTTTGTTCTTGTTCTAAACAAGTTTATTAATGTTCTAAACCAGTTTATTCTTGTTCTAAACCAATTTATTCTTGTTCTAAACAAGTTTATTAATGTTCTAAACAAGTTTATTCTTGTTCTAAACCAATTTATTCTTGTTCTAAACAAGTTTATTAATGTTCTAAACAAGTTTATTCTTGTTCTAAACAAGTTTATTCTTGTTCTAAACAAGTTTATTCTTGTTCTAAACAAGTTTATTCTTGTTCTAAACTATTTTATTCTTGTTCTAAACAAGTTTATTCTTGTTCTAAACTATTCTATTCTTGTTCTAAACCAGCTTATCCTTGTTCTAAATCAGTTTATTCTTGTTCTAAACCAGTTTATTCTATGTTGCTACTTGTGATCGAAATCGTAGTTTTACATCCATTCACTAATTCAGTTAAGGTGAAAAAAGATCCAGATAATAGTGAAATCTGACTCACATTTCAGTTTGTTTTCGTTCTTAAATCAACAAATTGCATATTTCTGTCCCCAGGCTATTGTGCGCGTTCAGTGTCTGAAGAGTTTTGGAATGAAGTTAGCGTCAATGAAGGTGTGTATAATGTCCACTATTTGCTTTGGAAGCATTAGTGAAGTTCCTTTTGCGAGAGACAAGTTCAAGAATGTAAGTGTTTTTTTCGGTTTCTTCAGCCACAGCGGTGCGTGTGGGCGCAACTTGTTGATTCCCCAGTCTCACTGAGATGTCTGCAAAATCAATAAGGCCCCAGCCTCAATGAAGTCTCCACAAAAATATGTGTTTACTGTTAAGATTCATTTCTTTTATTGAGGGTATTGTTTTTTCGTTCTACTGCATGCAGCATACGTTTCACTTTGTTGCGTACTCTGGGAAAGCTAAAGAGCTTTTCATACTGAGATAAAGTGATACTTGGAATGTCTAATTGCTTTTACATTTTTTTCCAATCTTCCTCTTCAGGACATGAGTCAGTTCGTACTCGACAAGAACAACGAGAAGTTCCTGGGCCCCAATCAGCTGATGGAGAGAGACAAACAGCTGAGTGCTCAGAAAGAGTCCCTGGAGCACGAGGAACGTTCAAGGCTCATGAAAGCCATGGCCCAGCAGAAGCTCAAGGTAAGGGACCTCTCGTAGGGTCCTTTTCAAGACCTTTTCTTGATAGAGGAACGGGCGATGGAAAACGTTGGTTTCGAGTTCCAGATACATTTAAATTACATAAAATTGTCCAAACCTCTGTTGTCTGTGTGCTGCTTTGTGTTTAAGAAGTCCCATTCCCCTTATAAACCTGCCTTAGAAGCTGCGATCGGATGGTCTGTATTTGTTTTGCTGCTTAAATTCCGTTCAACTTGAGCGCCAATTTCTTTTGATATTCAAACTCAGTATATACAAGGCCTTTTACTCGCCGCATGACCTGGTTTGATAATTACGTCATATCAAAAATTTAACGGATAAAGAAAAATTGATCGAAGTCGTAGGAAAGTCTGATCTTGGTTTGAACCGTGGATTTACACCTTTTTCACCAGAAAGTTGTAGGATGATGATGATGATGAAACTTTATTTAAACAGGGTGGTCCAGTTAGTAAGAAGACTGGTAGGAAGGGAGGGGAGGGAGAGAATTGTTTCGTTTTCTGACGCTACGTTTGCTTGTTTGTTTGTTTAGTCTGACGTGGCGGAGTTGGAAAGCACCCTTCAGGCCACTCCCAAGTCCAGCACGGTGTACCTGGTACCCGAGTCCTCAGCTCTGTGTTCTCAACTGCACTTCATCAAGCGACTGGTCAACTCGGAGAAGTTCGTGATAATTATTCCCATAGAAGGTCAGTAATAAGGATTTAGGAAGCAAGTCATTAATGATTAATGCAATATTTTTTAGTTAAAATCATTGCATTAATGACTTGGAATAATTATTTCTTCTCTTACTGCTTATTTAACTGACTGGAATAGCGGACGGTGCGACTGGACGACGTGTAGTGGACAATCAACTTCAAGCATGATACTGACTTAATGTTTTGATAAAATTGTGTTGTTTTTTGTTATGTCTGAATTCTGAGTTGTGCACGTATTGAAGTCTTATGCTGGGTCCTTGTCTGTTTGTGATTCGTTTGTAGTTATTGCAGCTCTGGATGAGCTGAAGAAATACGATGCAGGTGCGAGAGAGGCTATCAAGTTTCTTGAAAGCGAATTCAAACGAGGGAACAGGTTTGTACTGAGGGAACTTGCCTTACACAGACACACACACACACACACACAAGGAAACAGTCAAACACTAACACACACATGAACAAGCAAACAAACAAACTCAAATACAAACACTAGCACAATCACAATCACAATCACAAGTAAACACAAACGCAAAGAGACACAAATACAAACAAACACACAAACAAACGAAAGCACAAACACAAACGCGCACACACACACAAACATACACAAACAAACAAACAAAACGAAAGCGCAAACACAAATGCAAATCCAAGCACAAACACAAACAAGCACAAATGCAAACACAAACGCAAATGCAAACACAAACACAGGTTGTACACCAAATTATGCTCAGACGCACACATGCACGTTCAGCCAAGGCTCACGCTCAAATTCGTGCCATATCAATTTGCGTACGAGCACTAGAATTCAGAAAGACAAGTAATAGCCGTCTGTGGACAGAGACGTTAAACCGGTTAGTCTAATCTCGACAATCTATCGGGAGACTTCTTTGCTTCTTCTATTCACTTTTCTAAGAGAGTAGGGTAATAATCCTGGTGTTGTGGTCTGTCACCTACAATCACCTAACCCCACCAATCGTTGTACATTGCCCTGGAGGGTTACACAAGCTCTACTTACCCACCCCTCCCGTGACAATGCCCCGTTGGGTTCACTAACAGATATCACCCAACCCCAACTTTTGCACTGCCCTACGGGTCATCGCTTAATCCACCTCTGTAATACTCACGCCACCTTCCTATGATATAATCTCACAGGTGGCTGAGAGGCCAGAAGGAAAGTGAAACAGCTGGCATCAGCAAGAAGCGTGGTCGCTACGAAGATGTGTCTGTGTGGTGAGTCGAGAGATTTCCACTGCAACAGATTGTCGTTAAGGCCCGTTCACACGCACGATATTTACGGCGATTTTTGGTGCGAATGTTTCGTCGAAGAAAATCGCACCAATATCGCGGTGAAGTTTGAACATGTTCAAAACATCTGCGATATCGCGGTGACATGAATTTGCAAAATCGCAGTAAAATCGCCAGCTGTTCACACGTGCGAATTTTTCTCACCATCGAAATCGCCGAAGAAATCGCACCTAAAATTGCCGTAAATATCGCACGTGTGAACGGGCCTTTAGAGCGATTTTCGTTTGACCTTGAAAAACTCGTTCGATACATGTTTACTTTTTTGTTTCATCTGCCAATGCAAGGAAAGATTAAAACATCAACACTTTAGTGTTTTTTTAGTCAAACTGTTTGTTTGTTCAATTACAAAGGACGTATAAATTGAACTGTTCGTCCATAGACAATATTTTTCGCTGTGTTACAGAATCTTGTTCGCCCGACATTAAATTTTGGCAGTGCTTGCTTCTCTTCTTTGCTTTAACGAATTCTATCCAAGGTCTGATAAGTAGTTCCTGATAGTGCCCGGTTTCTCCTGTAACAGTACTATGAATACTTATAGGCTGCTTTCCATTTGTCTGGTCTGGCCGGTCCGAATGTCAGTTCTTAAGTGGTACGCAGGAGTTCTCAGAACTGGTTCTGGCTAAAATGGCCCTGCTCCGGTCGGCCAAAGCGCGGGAATTTGGAGAGTTGTGGCGGGAAAAATGTACGTGCGCGCCTTGGACCTTTCCATTTAAACCGGCCAGAACCAGTTCTTTTCGGCCGGTCAGACCGGACACATGGAAGGTGACCTTAGAAATTACGTCGTATGTTCCTCCTTTTCCTAACCAGTAACAACTAACTTATACGTGTTTCGTCTATCTCCCTCCAAAGGCGGTTCCACCAAGTCATCAGCTGCTGTCGGTTCTTCGTCAACCAGGCAGGTAAGGGAATGGTGACTCTGCTGACCGGCCCGGGGACCTATGGCGGGCTCACCAGAGGCCCCAGACGTGGGGCGCAAGTTACTGGCATTCAGGTAACCCCAGAGGCGGTGGAACTCGCGCGCGGCTGCGGGATCAACGTGGAGAGCCTGCGTGTGTTCTGTACAAGGTCGGCCAACGCGAAAACCACTGGACGAGGCAAGACGTGAACTCGAACCGCGGGACCGTAACAGCTTTGCACGAGGAACTGATAAACCAACCGACAAGGTTGCTAAGCGACTAAGAGGAGCACGACTGGAGCGGATCATAACAACTGATCCAATAAGGCTCCGATCAGTGCAAGCCCTCGCAAAAAGTGGCCCTCTTATGGGGCCCAAACGGAGCATTCTGAGAAAACTCTTCTATATATACTTAGGGGTGAATGCCATTAATGTATAGTTCAGAGAAGTTACGATCACGAGTTAATTCTCAGGTTTTGCAGTCCGTTTTCACTGCTCTTGTCAGCTAGAAGATTGTTCACGTAAAGATCCGTGTGGCAACTGCCATTTATTACAGGCTAAAGTACGCTTTGTGCCATTCAAAAGTTTTGAGCGAAGATTTTAACAAACGAAATAGCTTATTAATATTAGGCATAGTGCACGCGCGCAGAATAAAACCGAATTTGTAAGTCGCCGTAGCGTTAGCATTGACCGCAGTTTAAAAACTTTAAGTGTCGTTTCGTGTAGAATGGAGTTGAAAATATGGTTTTATATTTGAATTGGTTTTGATTTGTACAAGTTTAGATTTGGAGTGTAGTTGAGAAAGAGATTGGGGAAATATCAGGTTAGGGTATCAGATTTATAACTTAGTTTACCTCTAGAACAGGTGATTTAAATCTACTTCGATTTATCTCATTTGCACAGTTTCACCTATTAGTATTTGTACCACGTGTAAGCATTGAAAATGCCACATTAAAGCCCCCCCTACCCCCCCCCC
>JAOBYH010038893.1:0-19990 GCA_025403525.1 Umimayanthus kanabou | reverse complement strand
CCCCCCCCCCCCCCCCCCAATCAAAAATCAAATGGTGCGTCCCTTAACGCCGTAAAGCACTGCCTGCCTGCGGAATAAGGTAAACAGAAACAACTTACGAGGCCACTTTCACCAGCAGCTTGGAGATGAAATCCCTCGCTTCAGCGGTTGCGTTCGAGAATGCCTTAGCATCAAAACTCCATTTTGCATCAGCAACAGCTTTCTCAACTGCATCCTCGTCCTCTCCAGTGAACGGCAGTGTCCCGCTCAGCCTTGTGAACAAGGAAACCCGCAATTAGTCCACAACTCCATACGGTCGGTATATTAATGCAAGGTGATACTTTTCCTTCACACAAACCAAATGCATTTAAACTGTCTGGACAGAAATGCCCGTTTTATGTTAGGGATGTGAAGTTCGTTTCGAAGCGACTTATTAACATCTGGTACTGAAGAAGGACTGTTCAGTGTGCGTGAAACGGCGTGGCCTTCTCATCTGGAAACCATCTTTTCAGTTCTCCCCATCCCCCAAATCTAATTTTACAAAATCTGTTTTAAAAATCGATGCCTTGTCCTAAGTACATGTGAATATTTATATATCTAGCTATCCAGATAAATCAGTAAAGTCTAAAGGTTGCGAAGACATCTGGGAGCAAGCTCCACCCCCCACTCCACCCCTAGTTAGGAAATACAGGGCCAATTACACCGCACCTTTTGTAAAGTCGAAGTATTTTGTGATGGTAATAAAAATGATTTTGGTTCGGACACATTCCTTAAAGCAAGTTTCAGAAATATATATGTAAGGCTCCGTGAAACACCATTTAGTCAGATACTTTGTGCATGTTCTAGACACTGTTTGAAACTAGGGGGTTCGACGGAATGATCCCCCGATAAACATTATAGCCATATACTGCTCACAGATGCCCATAAGTCTTGGATGTCCTTTTCCTTCTCAAATTTAACCGACCCGAGAGGAGAGAACGCAAAACACTGCTGTTTTGTGATTTATTCCCGTGCGCCAAAAATTTCAATGCCATTCATTTTGCTACAAAGGCCCTAAACGTCCGACGAAATATAAATCATTTAGCATAAGAAAAGCTGAGAGACTGAAATCCAAGTTTAGGTTAGTTTTTCTGCTAGTCAAAAGATCGCCTCTCGCAAAGTAGAAGGCCGTATTCTCAAAACCAAATCAATCTTGTCTCCCTAACTTCAAACTTAACGAACAATAGATGTTCTGAACAGGAAAGTGCCAAAAAGCCGGATAACCGTTTTTCGAATTCCGCTACCTCAATCGTCGCACCCCTACTCGTGAGAATGAACGGTCCCCAGAGCAGAAAACAAAATCAGTTGATACCGGATGACTCCTATGTATTCTGCTGTACGACAGCAGACGTTGGAAAGCCTCAACTCGTCTATTATCAGAAATAACTTGCGAGTCGCGTTAAAGTATCAGACGAATTTTACATCGGGACATGAAACATTCTAGAGGGCTAAAGTCAATCTTCCTCACAGAGGTGAAACCACCGCTGTGATGAGTCAGTGAAAATCGCATCCGAGACAGTAATATTTTCACCAACTCACAACAGCTTTGGTTTAACTCGCACCCAAAGGAAACTCTTACAGGTATATCCAAATCTTTGCCGAATACATTATACTATGGTTCCATACATCCATCAGGTCAGTTTAGGGTTACTCACAACATGTAGGTCATAACGCCCACGCTCCACATGTCAGCTCCCCAGTGGACGTTCTCGTAGTTATACATCTCGGGAGCTAACGGGTGAAAACGCAGGATGTTAGCAAGTCTGGTTTGTAGACTATAAACATACGCACGCACGCACGCAAGCAATCGCGCACACAAGCTCAGGCACACACACGCGCATACATAACGATACACAAACTCAGGCACACATGCACGCATACATAACGCAAGGCAGGCAGCGCCGTGGTTCTTCCTGATTTTTTTTTTGAATGACGGCGGTTGCGTGATAGTGAAGACATCAATGTTTTGATATGATCGAAGAAATCGCGGTATTGGTTCTGTATTTGCAGGTTTGGAACTCAATGACACAGCATAATGTGGACAGACAAGCGGAGAGACGGACGCACACACAGATGGACGGAGAGATCACCTCTGAAAGACCTGAAAATGCCAGTATCTGACAGCCAGACACGGAAACAAACTAGGTCAACTTTCAGATAAACACCAAGAGAAGATATAAAGTATGTGATGCAAGCAGTCCGTATACTAATGAGGTCACAAAGTACAGGAGACAAGAAAAAAAGGTCCAAACGTCAACAGACATACAAACAAATGTAGACATCGGTGATCGTTGATGCATAAGAAAACTCATCAAAATCCCATAGCATTTCCAAAGTTATACTCGGCTCACCAGTGAATTCAGGGTTGCCTACGATTCCTCCAACCTCCCCGTCTTCCTTGGTAAGTCTGCGAGCACAGCCAAAGTCGATCAACTTGAATTTGTAGTCTTTCGTCAGGATGATGTTGGCGGGCTGAAAGAGAAAAGAGACACACGAGGTCAGAAGCAACCCCCAGAGAGTTCAAAAACGTTCATAGAAATAAAGCGTTACTTTAATACTTAAAAGTGTATGTTCATATCATTGTGTAGATGTATATAAATATGTTTCGTTGTTTGTATTATACCGCTGTGTCGGTTTTCATTAAACTCGTGAAGTTACAGGACCTTTCAAAGGTGTAATGCTGTTGTTCTCATGTTCAGATTTCATTCTCAAGTATCTGATGTTCGGTTTCACCCGATACGTTCCCAGTGGTAAATGCGAAAGAATAAACTTTTCTTTATTTTAAAGGCGCTTTTAAAATATGTTTGAAAAATATGTCAAAGCTGTCTACCCAAAAGTGGACGGATCTGATTGCATCGGTTCTTTCTGAGGCCCTGTACACACATATCTACACGTCATTCTCACACGAAAACGCAATGATTGAAGTCAAAGTATATCCAGACTATTTATATTTAGTTTCGAATCCATACGAAAACAAACTCTACCACCTTCATTACACATGACGTCAGCATTTTCGAAAATATCCGTCTTCGTTGTTCACACGAGCAAAAACGTTGTTTTCTAAACTTTCAACTTTGAAAACCCTTTATGAAAAAGTTTCGTTTTTCGTATAATGGCGTTTCATCGTTTACGTGTGGACGGGGTCTGAGAAATGATGAACGGCACTTTCCTCTTGTATTGTACATACCCTGATGTCTAAATGCACTATCTTCTGTCCGTGCAAGTATTTTAGCACCTCGAGAAGAGGGCGAAGAACAAAGCAAATGTCCTCTTCATTGGCTCGGGGCTTTGCGCCGATGAAGGAGAGGCAATCCACTCCTTCGATCCTGTGAAATTGGTATTGTGATTATTATAATATCTTTTTCTAGTTTAAGAAAGCAGGAAAACGGCCTCAACGAGGACAATCCATTCAAACAAAAGAGAAACTTTGTACTAACACATCAAACATGAATACAGCATATCTCCAGCAGATGTAGGCATCGCGCATGCCAATAATCTTGTCATTCTTGAGGCTTCGGTGAATTTCAAATTCCTGAAGGACTATCTCGAGGGACTCGCTATCGTATTTTATAATTTTGGCAGCGTGAGCCTTTTTTGTTTTCTTGTCCACTGCACGTCGTACCACGGCCCATTTGCCTCTGGAAAGCAAGACACAAACAACTTTAACATTGATGCACCTGCAAGTGGTAACCGACACTATGCTAAATGATCAAGGCAAAAATTAAAAACTATGGCTAAATCTCCTATCCTCGTAATTAATGGTACTCCAATGACTCAAGTTTCGACGACAAAATCTCTTGACTTAACAGGTGATGCACACTCTACCTGGAGCAACATTGTAAACAAATTGACGGTAAAAATTGCTTCAGCTACTGGAGCTTACCAACCAGGCGATACCCGTTTCTCCCATCGACAACCCTACATCGCGTGTCAAAAGACTAAGTACTATTGT
Organism: Umimayanthus kanabou; assembly: GCA_025403525.1. Taxonomy (NCBI): domain Eukaryota; kingdom Metazoa; phylum Cnidaria; class Anthozoa; order Zoantharia; family Parazoanthidae; genus Umimayanthus; species Umimayanthus kanabou. Next base: position 16,020 of record JAOBYH010038893.1, on the reverse strand, counting down.
AGTGCTGTCAGGAGAAGTTGTGGCAAAACGTACTCACAAGAAACTACGCTAAGAAACTTCACAACCGCGCAGCTCGGGTCTTGGTTTTTTCAAGCTATGACACAGCCAATTTTATGAAACCTCTAGGATGGAAAGATCGGAATACCCTTAAACCTCAAGACTTGAATTTCACTCCACCAGCTCTGTTGGATTATAAATCCTTTAATGGTCTAACCCACGGATATCTGTGCACTCCAACTTTGTAAATCGCAACAATACACTCACCATCCAGTTCCCTGCGAGAGTCCTCAAATGAACTTGCTCTTCCGTTTTCCAATGAAACTAACTTAAAAATAGCTTTAACTATAGTCGTGCTGTTTTTTTTAAAGAGTCTACTCCGAAATATTTGGCAAACGGAATCTCTGAATGAGTCGTCGTTTGACTAATTTACAGTTGTAATTCAACAAGCCACGACACTAATGGAAAACATGTTTTCTATTTATTCAGGGTTTTTAGACTGTTAGCAAGTATTGTAACAGATGTCGTTGTAATATATAGACACGTTTCTTTTGAAAGAAGATATTTTAAAGTTTGATATTTGCTTGTAAAACCTGGCGATTGTTAACACCGTGATTATTAGGGAGGGGACAACCCCGTGCACGGCTATTGATATAGGAAATTATACAAGACAAGAAAAGCAAATCCTTGTAGGTTTCTCTGGCCTGTTTTTGATGTCGTTTTACAGTTGAGCTAACTCTAATCGAAGTTTAATTCTGACGTACCTTTAAGCTGGATTGTAAAAATTGTTCGCATAAAGACATGCACGTGCAGTATCTTTAAGTTGCGTTTGCGCTGTCCTGCCTAGATTTGAGCACTACACTGGCCAGAAGTATGAATTTACTCAAAAGGCACTTTTGAAAGTCTTAAAACCCATTTCGCAGCAACAATAGATGCTAAAGGAATACCCTCAAAAGGAGCTGGAAAATAATTTTCCGAGAGTTTAGAAATTAAAAATTTTCCTAGAGTATGCCCCAGACCCCCCAAACACAAGAACGCAGCCCTTTGGGCGGTGGAAATTCGATTCCCCTTTCTAAAATCTTGGCGTCGTCCCTGCTCAGTGTTCTCGTACAAAGGCTATTCTTACAAAAGAAAACGTGGAAATGTACTTGTGTATTTGTTTGACAGTATCATCGGTAATTTTCCAACTGACACGAATGAATCAACAGCAGCAGAGACTATCGCACTCTCGAATAAACCACGGCTAATCATTGAAACTGCTCTAAAATCTTTAAAAGATATATTTCAATGTCAACTTTACTCGAAACTACTGAATTTAATACGGTTTCTTAGTAAACAACCTGCCCCTCCTAACTGAACTGATTTAGTAGGTTGAGAGACAAACATTTAAGTAACCAAGGAAGATCACAACTTGTACCCTGGAAATTTGGATTGGAAACCAAGTTTCTGATAGGCCAATAATATTAAACGAGTGATATAAGTCTTTCAACAAATGTATCAAACTATTACAATTTGCATTTATACGTCTTTGAGATTCTTTCCTGTTGTATGTGTTGGCTTTGTCTCCATCTAATTTATTGTGTAAAAGTACTTGATTAGTTAATCAGCGAGTTTAGCTTTAAAGTTATGCTGAGTAACTCTAACCTAATTAATACATCTTATCTCTTGACTCTCTGTAAATATAAAACGTTTGAATGGTAGTAAAACTCTCCACACTTTCTCTCTAATGTTTCTAACGGTTAAACATATATGTATCCAACATCTGTGATTAGAGAGTTCAAGCAAGCCCTGTTTAACTGACACGGCAGCCTCCCCGTGGTATTTAGTAAAAATTGTTTTCGTATTTCACAGGCAAAGAAAAGACTCACTAAATATGGTTTGGGCGTGTCGACATGTTGTGTGACAAGTAAAGCTTTGATCCATGACAGCACAGTTTATAATAGTTGTTCTTTCAATAGAAGATTACATGAAGATTGCTTCTCGCAACAAAAACGTTGTATTTAGAAAGTCAGTGCAGTAAGGCACACCGCTTTGCACCACTCTACCTTGATAACAACAAGGACAAGGTCACGTGTCTACAACCGACTCTTGTTGGGATATTCAAAAATGACTCAATGCATGTTCTTGTTTTAGACAACTGTAAGGATATATGCTCCAACAATAAAGCAACGATTCTCAAAAAACTTTCACAGTTACTTTCCTTTAATGTCAATGAACTAAATCTTGTTACTACAAACCGATCAAGTATCGGAACTAACAAAACTAAGGACCCAGACAAAAAAAGCCCATCTGCGACATGCAAATCAAATATACTAACCAAATAAATTAACAATGGCGGCAGACAAACTCACCTGCCCAAGTCCTGTTTGGAAAAATTGTAAAAACTCTCAGGGTTTAACTGTTTTAGCGGAAGCTCTTTGCCCGGGAAGCGCTTGTCCAGTCCCTCTGGTTTGAACAGCTTCTTGACGCCTATTCGGTAGAGAAATGAAAGCGGCTTAATTCCGGGGTTCACAGGTGCTCCATTGCAGGAGTCAGTGCTGGAGCAGGGCGGCGGCAGTGCAGTGCAGTGTGCTGTGGCGTGATGTGAGGCAGTGAGGTGAGCGGCTCTGCACAGAATTTCTGCTATAACTGGAAAAGTCCTACAACGAAAAACAACTCAAACAGAAAACAGATGGAACAAGTATAGAAAACTTTCCATGGATTTTTCTGTCAGCTCTTCAGTGAAAACTGAAGCTCTTCTACTTAAAACGTTAGACGGCTGAAATAAGATGTATTTTCGATGGGCTCTTCCAGTAATACTACATCTAGAGACTATCGAATGGGTGTTTTCACCTAGCTATAGTCCTTACATAACATTAACATTTATCAGCTTTCCGAAAGACAATGAAACAAGCCTGCACAAGTAATGTTCTGCACCAGTGACTAAAATCTGTACTTCACTCTAGTCAGTTTAGAAAACGTTTTCTGGGTGAGCAATTAATTAGAAGAACTCTGGCAGTTGAAATTATTTCAAGGAAGTATAGTACATGCCCTCTTCCTCCGTGGCCATTTCAACTCGCACTCCTGTCTAGAAAAAGTGACCACTCGACTTCTCCACTAACAAGTCAGCCGTAAAATGTGCACAGCACAACCTTTCGAAACACATCCAGTCACAAATCGCATGCGCCTCGTACAGGGACCGCCAGATATTTTGACTCTAGCAGCTGATTGGTCAATTTGCAAGCTTCGACCATTTTTGGATAGAAACGTTCAAGTCAAACTTGAGTGGCTAGTAATGTAGAAACTGTCACTCTGAGAGTGAAATACGAATTCTGGAAATTAAAAACTGACTATCACGGTGTCGACTGTTTGTCTTGCCGTGCATACCACACATTTAATCACAGAACTCGAATAAAGAAGCTTCTGAATTACAGTTGATGTTAAATGCATGTTAGATGGAACAGCTTAAAACCGAGATATTGTAGATAACCAGATGTTAAAAACAATAACAGTAGGTTTTTGGCTTCTGACACCAGCATTTGTAACGCCATAATTTACAATAGCAGGTTGTGTGTTTTCAGTGATAAATTGGCTCGTAATGAAGAAAGACCGCAAGATAGTCATCTGGCCGACTTTAATGGAGTTACCGTACTTGTGAAATCCGATTAGAACAACAATTTCAGATAAAACTTTATCACATTCGAATTCTTTATGTTAGAATCAATTTTCTTCGATCTGATTTCCAGTTTTCAAGCAAGCTATGCCACGGAAGGTGTGTATCTACCTTACAGGTTGGAATACCAATGTCCACTTGATTGCAGAGCAAGAAAGCAAAAATAAAGTTGAAGTATGAGCAAGAGATCTTCATTGGGTTTATCGGTTCAAACCAGTCGTGCGGAAGTTTTAAAGAGTAAACTGCGCCCCGCAGAAACACTGGAAGTAATACAATATTCCTTGTGTTCACCTGTTAACGTGTTTTGATGGAAACGAACTAAGGCGATTTTGATTTTCACTCGAGAGAAAAAATAACAAAACTTCGTTTTAAACATGCATCTAAATCGAGTCTTGGTTATCATAATCTGAAAATGAATGAAACAATTCGGATTCATCAAACAGAATTCTCTGTAACGAACAGGTCCTTTTTCAGCCCGAGGGAGTTTCCTTAAAGAATCTAAAATTAGTTCTTATCTTTTAAATTTACACAAAATAAGCCGCGGTACTCGCAAAGGACTTAACTCCAATTGTATTTCATAGCAAATTGTTTGAATCCAGAAAACTGAGCCAACTATTTAAGCGCAAAAAGTTTCCAATTTTTTTTAATGTCACTCAGTTGTCACTCACTCGAGTATCAACTTTACTAGCGCAACTCCAAACAACGTCACCAAGCTTCCTTCAGCTTCAAAACAATATACAGCGATTTAACTGGGCTTTAAACGTTTAAAAGTCGTTCGTTTTCATCGAAGAGATCTGTATGATGTTATACGAACACGAAATATCACTCTCCATCTATCAAATGGCCGCATCGCAAAACAGGTCCTTCTGGTGAGCAGACTTCTTAGTCTAGCAAAAAAGAATTCGAGTGAAACATAATGTATCGATTCCATTCCCGATTTCCTGATGAAGGTAAAACGTCTAAGATTCCGGTGTTTTGGATAGTCAAGTAGATTTCAGTGTTCGGCCCTTATGAGGTGAAGCAGTCAAAACATACTTCCAAAAAATTGAAGACTGAGATGACCTTTCAAGAAGCGGGAACCGCCCAAACCACGTGTGCAGACATGTACCAAAACCCTGAAAATTTCACGTGTTAGTTTTGCTGGAAGCAAAGGGATACAAGAAGTGGGAACGTATGAACGAACTGCAAAATGGATGCGAATGGAATGCATGTGCAATAAATAAAAATGGCGTGGAGTGATCAACATGAACTAGATTGGGTTCACAACAATCATTAGCTAAACGCTACAACAGTGTACAACAACAACAACAACAACAACTGAAAACAACAGCAACCACCAATAATAACAACGATAATAATGATATTGGTAATAATAATAATAGTAATAATAATAATAATAATAATAATAATAATAATAATAACAACAACAACAATAACAACAAAAACAACAAAATCAATAATAATAATGACAACATTAAAATAATGTGTTCAATCTCCAACAACTAAAAATGAAAGCAAATCATTAGTTAACAGCAGTGATCGTAAACTTAGAGTTTAACTGGATGGTTGTCATTTTATTTTGAATGCGATTTTGTCAGCACTTTGATTTCAAAACGCTGCTAGAAAATTGACATAATCTGCCGCCAGAATTTCGAAGCTAACCCTGAACACGGCGCTTCTTGCGTCTTCTTCTTTTATTTGTTGCTGTTTTCGTTTCATTGGCGGTGGTTTTTCCCTCAGACGCGGACACGGGACCGGCTTTGTCACAGTTTCTTTCTGCTGTGTTCGAGGTTTTCTGTTCGTCTTTAGCAGTTGTTGCGGCGTTTTCCTTGCTGACAGGTTTCTTGTTGTAGCTCATCCCAAACTCCATCATGGGAGCGGGTCCCTGTTGCCTTGCAAACGGAGGCTTTTTCTCAGCGGGCTTATTCCGCTTAGTATAATCTAAACCAAACGTTGGAGCAGCGCTTTTGACTTGGTTGAATTTTCCAATTTTGTCCCCCAGTTTGTTCGGAGTCTTTTTAGGCTGGCGAACCTTCGAAACTGGACCCTTTTGGTTTTTCTTGTCATCTCGAGCACTATTTGCAGCAGGCACTTCTTTTTTATCTTCTTGGGGTTTTATTTCGGGAACTTTATCCTCTTTTTCAGTGGTTTGGGGAACTTTCTCTATCTTTACTGGACCATTTCTCGATTCCGGGCCATTCGTAGAGGGATCAGTTTTACCATTCAAGTCTTTCATTTGTTGATTTTTCGGTTTTGGACACTGTTCCTCCTTTTTAGTCGGCGATTCTAACTTCTTTGATTCAGGTTTAACATCCGGTTTGGTCTGTTCATGATTTGGTTCTGGCACGGCATTACTTGTTTTAACGTTGTTTTTAAGTTCACTAGATTTTGTTTTTGAGGTGTTTTCGTTTGCAGATTTGTCGTTGTTCGTAGCCTTGTCATTTTTATGATCAAGTTTCTTGTCATCTTTCTTTCCAGCCTTGTTTGTATTTTCGCCCGTAGTTTGCTGACTTTGTGTCGGCCCAGTTTTGTTGGCGTTCTCATCAGTTTTAATTTGTGATGGTTTTTCATCCTTTGGCTCGGGTTTGCGAGATAATTTGATGCTGTCTGTATTGGGTTCAGGTGCTTTGTTGGCTAACTGTTCTGGTTTGTTTGACGAGAGTTTCTCGTTTTTCTTGTCATGAACATTCTTTGGTTCGGATCTCGGCTCCGAACATTTCTTGTCAACTTTTGGCTCAGGTTTAGGAGCTTTTTTGCTGCTATCTTCCACAGGCTTAGCTGTATTATTAAGTAGCTGTCCTGGCTTGTTTGATGAGATTTTCTCATCTTTCTTGTCATGAACAATCTTTGGGTCGGGTTTAGACTTGGGCTCTTGGGCTTTCACGTCAACTGTAGCCTCGGGTCTAACAGCTTTCTTGATGGCGTCTGCTTTAGGTTCAGGTGCACTATTGGTTAACTGTTCCTGTTTGTTTAATGAAATTTTCTGGTCTTTCTTGTCATTCTTTGGCTCGGATTTAAGTTTGGGTTCCGGAGTTTTCTTGTCAAGTTTTGCGTCGGGTTTGGGAGTCTTCTTCGTGCTGTCTACTCTGGGGGGCTCAGACGTTTTGTTGGCTAGGCGTCCCCAACCTTTCGCCGCGGGAACTTTTTCTTCCACGATGACCTCGTTTGTAAGATCTTTCTTTGGAGGAAAATGTTCTTCTTTGATGGCCTGGCCTGCCATCAATCCAGCAAACGGTACAGCAGCGGAGGATGGGCACAGAAACCCGGATGACGTAGGTGGCGTGCCGCCGGTAGGGGCTTGGACACCAGCTGCATGCATCGCCTTTACTCGAGCCAGCAGTCCCCCACTACCACCCCCACCCCCACCTTCGTCGGGTTTGCTGGCATCGCCGACACTACCACGACTTCCCAGGAGACGCTTCAAGAAATTGGTACTCCTAATAGCAGACATTGCCTTCTTCCATTTCCTACGAGCAGTGAAGGCCTTCAGCCGGTCTGTCTTGATCTTCTTTCCTTTACCCTTCTTCATAAGAAGCCAGTCCTGCTCAAGACACTCGTTTACAGTCGCTCTGTCCTCAGGTTCCAGGACTAGAAGGCTAGAAATGAAGTCTCTTATGGATTGGGAACATTCCTCGAACACTGGGTCGTCAAAGTCCCACTCGGCCAACTGAACATTGATTAAGGTTTCTGCGTCGGTGTCCCCCATGAAGGGCGATAGGCCACTGAGGAGAACGTAGGCGATCACGCCCACCGACCAGAGGTCAGTTGCCCGGGTGATCGTGTCATAGGTCAATACTTCCGGAGCAACGAATTCTGGAGTGCCAAACATAATCTTCAGGTCATTGCCAGGGATGTACTTCCTCGCAAGTCCAAAATCAATCAGTTTGATCTGTTTGCTATCAGGACGAACGAGCATAATGTTCTCCGGCTTCAAGTCCAGGTGAAGGACGTCCCTCTCGTGCATATGTTTAACGCCTTCCAGAATTTGCTTCATGTAGCTACTCACTTCAGACTCGTCAATGTATTCATCTTCCACGACCTTCTCGAACAATTCGCCACCAGTAACGAGTTCCGTTACGATCACCATTTCCGTGTCTGTTGCAAACGCGTCCGTGAGCGTCAAGAGCCGCTTGTGCGGCCTAATTGTGTTCATAATTTCAATTTCATGCTTCACCTCTTCTTTGTCCTGTTCCTTGGCGCACTTAATGATCTTAGCGGCGTGCGCCTTTCCCGTTTTGTTATTAATACATCTAAATACAACTCCAAACCTGCCCTTGCCCAGTTCTTCTTTCACTGTGTAAAACTTTGTGAACTTAGAAGTCCGAATATCGATTACTTGGTCATCTGGTTCAGGCTCGGAAAGTTCGGATTCGCTGGCCGTGCTGTCGTCGTCGAGACCGTTGTCGATGATGAGCCGAGCAGTACTCGTGGCTCGTCCGTGGTGATTCCAAGCGGTCACTTTGTACTCGCCCACATCAGCAGTGGTTCCCTTTGTTATAATTAACTTACAGTTGTCTTCATCATCGTAGAGAAAAGTCAGCTGTTTGCTTTCTCTCAAAACCTTGCCTTCTCTCGTCCATTCAACCTCGGGTTCAGGATTGCCCCTAATCTTGCACTCGAACCTAGCGGCAGTTCCCTCTGCGACTTTGCAGTTTCTCAGTGACTGAATGAACTTGGGCGGGCCTTCCGGCATGCCATCTAGGATGGGACGAAACAAGATTGGATGGTTAAAACAGGAAAGTTAAAACCGAGAACGGGGCGAGCTGGAGCATTCGAGTTGTGATGTGAAGAGAAGCGAAAGATGATATTCCAATGCGGATTTGCAGCAGTTACCGAGCTTATGAGTAAGGAAGCGTTTATAAGCCGAAACATGCAATGTGAGCAAAGCTGCTTAGCTTGGTCAGCAACTAAATGAACATTATATTACTGCGTGACATGTCGGAAGAACTTCAATCAAGCTCACAAATGAAAAGCACGAACAGTCTGCAAAACACACAAATCTTTCTTATCTAAGTTTCTTTTCTTCGTCGACTGTAAAAGGTCAACTGCGAAATTTTTTGGTCGAAAAAAGTTACAGGTTGCTTACTTTAGTTCTAAGAATGACCGGATTTTCAGGCTCCGTCTTGGACCTTTGTCAGCGTTCGTCTCGTGCTGCAATTTACGCATGCGCAGTTGTTATTCCGACATGTCGTTGTGTAGCAAACAGCGGAAGCATGTGGCACAGCGAAACTCCCAACTTCACTTGACCCGGACGGTAAAGGAGAACATGTGAGCACCAACACAGAGTACACAACAGCTTGAACAAAGACCGAAGACAATAAGTATGAAGATCGAGAATATTTGGCGAAAAATCCGACCCTGTCATTAAAATGACAGCATGAAATGAATCGTCGTGTCATCGCATGAATTAGAGAATTAACGGGGCATTGTAAACGCCTTTTTTTACTGTCATAAATGTGGCAAAAATCGTTTTCATATACTTCGAAAACAAAGAGAAATACCAAGACGTGCACGAAAAAAACGAGATTCAACGTCATGCACCACAATAGCATATTTTTTTAAAATGTTGGTTTTTAATAGTTTAGTTTAAAGTATTCGCCACAACAGTATAATACTGATTTAAAGAGAAATCAAAAGTCAATTGGGTTTGATTGGGGAGACGAACAGAACTTTCTTCCCAATGGCAAACCTGACCCCTAAATACTACTACAATTGCAAACAACAGAAAAAAGGCGACTAATGAATGCGAAAATTACAATAAACAAACAACAATAATACGGTAATCGATGGACAAATTTCTGCCTCGCCTGGCGAATTATATATAATCCACTTTAATCCGTGTCGTCCTGCAATTGGCCCTGTTTTATATTTTTGCAGGAACATTTTTGTTCTAGTCAAACCGAGTTTCTTATTGACGAAATTACCATAAGTCTCAATTTTACAAAAAATGTGGCTTTTAGTGATAATTTAATATTTTGCTTTAACACTGTCGTTGGCCTATAGCACAAAATTACCGAACTCTATAGAACGATATTTGTTTATATAGTTCCGGTAACACAACAAGACATCATAATATTCAGTTTGGTATAGTATGGTAAATTTGTCGTTCAGATTAGTCAAGAATTTGAGCACAAATCACTTTGACAAACGTCTCTCGTATTTTAATAATCACACATATCGTGAAAATTTCTAGATATAGCTACATAACAGAAACCTTTTTAGTTTCTTAAAAAATCCAAATTCACGATGTTGAAGAGAAGAGTTTTAAAATTGTTGCCATGCGTGTAGCTCTGAATTGGACTCTGAATCCCAGTTGGAAATTAAATTCTTGACTGTCCTAATCTGTTCTATTTTTCCGTTATAGTTCAACGAGCACTGTTTTCATATGTATATAGCAGTCAACAATGAACAATTTTTGTCAACAAAATAGCAGGCAGAGATCGGTGTGTTTGGTTGACAGGGTCGCGTAACAGCACGAGTCGGAATCTGCGACAGTTGTGACAAATCCAATTAGGCCAAAGACGGCGATTTCAAAAGCCCCACGCGTCAGAATTAGAAGTCGCAGAAGTAAAGTAAACGCAGAAGATACTACAAGTAGGAGAAAATTGTCAACCACATTAAAAACAGCAAACCACAGGAAATATATCCTCGTGAATGCGGATGAACCAAGCCGGAAACGGGAATCCAATTCAAAGAAATGTTGTTTTAGTTGGCATAATTTCAAAAAAGCACATATAAAAAAACCTCCTGAAGATTAAAGAGTGAAGAAAAGCGACGATTGAAGTTAAATGCATGGGTAATGACGGCGATTGGATATTAATTGCACAGTAAGAGAAGCTATTTTGTAGAACATTTAGGAACAACTCAGAAGATAAAAATAGTTCGGTAATGCATGGGTGCAAAAAAGTTTAAATACAGCAGAAATAATTACAGCACACTGTTTCCCTCGGATGGCCTGACCGGAGATGGGTGCGCGGCAGGTCCCACGGTCACTGCACGTATGTCGTTTGCAAACAGTCTAGTCGCAGAACCGAGGTAGTTCGGTTATCTGACAAGTGGTAGTCAGAAAACCAAGATAGAACATAACAATTTAACGAAATCGATGTCAAGGTACTTAACCGAAAGAAAAACAATATTGAAAATAACTAAAAGTACAAACACTTGTATTAGATTTTTACACTTATTGCTTTTGATCACAGAACCTTTTGAACTAAGCAAACGGTAACGCAGAATGCGTGAGTATCTTAAAATCAAAACAACAATACTTCAAGCTGGAAAATGAAAGCGAGAAAGGTGAAAAGGTCAAGTCTAGAAAGGAATAAGGTGTCCATTTAAAGATAAACTTCTGTTTGCCTCGTTGGGAAAGTGTGGTCAAAAAGTGTTCTTATTTCCCTATAATAAGGCGTCTGAAGTCACAACGAGTTAGCCAGTGGAACTTGTCGTTAGAAAAGCAAACGGTTTGAAGCCATTCACTAAACACTGAAAAATGTTCAAGCAACGAAGACTTGGCTTGGATAAGTAAGCTATATCAAATAACACCATCTTCAAGGATGGTGGATTCAAGCCACGCATAATTGATTTTGCTTTTCTCAGTTGTTTGCAGCCAATATCAACTGCTGCGACACAACTTCATATTCTATAAAGTACATGTAGGTCTTTACAATCTGACGAACAAACAGAGCAGCATTATGGGTTACAAGAAAGAGACACGACGAAGCAGTGGTATGTAAAGAATTACAAGACTCCCCGCGGTGTCAACCAATCTGAGTTAGAGACATGAAGAGATAAAAGTCCACCATTTTAACACGAGCTGTGACCACGAGAGCGAAGAGCACAAGAGAATGGATATTAAAAGCACAATTACTTCAACTGAACTGAGATAAATATTGAGTCGATATGGGGGCCAACATAACGACACACATGAAAATAACAACAGCACGCATATGTAACGCAGAATAAATAAGCAGACAACAAAATTTAAAACCAAGTAAACAAAACGAGAAACAGAACAAAGTTGAAACATGAACATCCTCAACGAAACCTGTTTAGCAATTACAAAAGAAAAAGCTCTCTATCTATAAAACAAGAGTTTAAATAAAGCATAATAGGCTTAAACAATTCAGCATAATTACCAAAATTGATCTGCAAACAGCGTTGTGAAAGCCGGCATAAGAGAATAATGGCGGCTCGCGCACAGCCTTCACAACACTTCAATCCTGCAAGGTATCTCTAGCATTAGTCTAGATTACAAAACAAACTAACCTAGGTTACGACGAAGGTTCCGGCGACATGACGACAAAGACACACGTCGCTGCATAACTTCAGTCATGGCGTACTCGCCTTAAGAAACAGCAATTCGGTAACACGACTGCATGACTTAGCAGACCCACTCTTTACAACGCATATGGCGAGCTTTTTACCCCTCGGTACCAGGTCTCCATTACATGCGTATCCCCTCGACACTCTTGTCTGAAGTCTAGTCACGATTCGCACCACAGCGAGAAGGACTCATATAACAAAGCAATGGAAAATGGCAACCATTTGCAATAAAACAAACCCTAGTGACTTGAGAGCCACTTCGGCTCGTTACTGAAAGTCATGCTCCACCGCAAAAAATAAATATTTTGATTCTTTCACATTTCAGCAGGGATCGATGGCACCGTAATGCTTTCGTTTAAGGAAAATAAATATTGCTTGCAAGCGTTGTTTAATGATTGACAGCGCCGCGCCTTGGGGGCAGAGATCAGACGGAAAACTTCACGTATCACAAGAATGCAAAAGGTCCCAATTTTCTAAATAAGGAGTCACCACATACTACAAAGAAACGGAGTTCAATTTTTGAAACGTACAGAGAAGGCCGCCACGTGCGTTTAAACACTATGCGGAGAAATTAAGACTGAACAGGAGAATCAACGCCTCAGTTATCACCCATTCTTCTGTTCTCAATTTCATGTTGTCGCTGTGGGGATATAGACAAACGGCAGCAGTGGTTTCAGCTCAGTACAGTGTCTATCAGCGCACCGACAGCACACCAAAACTGATATCCAGCTTGTTTCGTCTGGGGGGAGGAGAGGGTGGGGAAGTAGAACAAAACCTGGTTTTGTTAACCCATTTGACATCCGTGACTGTCAAGAGCAATTAATCCGTTGGTTGTCTCAACTAGATCGACCGAGTACTTGGATATCGTATCAATATCATAAAATTATGTAAACATAAGGAAATATATTTCTCATATTTCATATTAATTTTTCCCCACTTGCCAGAAATCGGAAGAGCACAAACTGGTAACAAAACTATTTCAAGTTGAATTAAATTAAATTAGAGGTCGAAGCGGATGGAAAACTGCAGAAATAACTAAGCACAAATCATCTAGTGTAAGCCAGCTTCCTTGCTAGCGGAGTTTGTGCAAGTGCAGGTGCAGGTGCAATTATTTTTTTCAAAAAGAAAAAATACAGGGTGCGCGTGCAAAGACGAGGATCGGCTTACGCAGCCAAAACTGGAAAATATAAGATAAGGAGACGAGATGGTCAACCACAGGAAACGTGCAGTGATTACATACAACTTTTATTTCAATAGTACACAATTTGGATTTTATCCACATAGTCATAGTATAATTTGAGAATGCCGTGCCACTTTGGGTTTCTATCCACAGATCTATAATAATAGCAGAGTTTGGAAACGACTTGACTTCTCAAGTTTCGTTCCGAGCATGCACTAACCTGAAAAGAGAGAAAAGAAAAAAGAAATAAAAGATAGTTGGTACAGAAAGACTAGTGCAACGAGTACTGTATATCAAACGGTGCATTTCAGTTGAGGGCGGGCGGTGCGAGTGAGCGAGTGAAGCGTGCAAGGCAAGAGAGAACGTCAGGGTCAAGACTGATCCAAAATGTGCTCCAATCCCGCAACAACCGACTGTGACTTGAGTGACATTCGCGAATGAAAGAAGAAAGTGATGTGAACGATGTTATGCATGGCCAGATCGAGCTGTGTTCTTGGGGCAGACATTCACGTACAATTAACATTGGAGTTATCGATGGTCTGGTCTGGTGAAAGACCAGTATGAGGTAGTAAGAGTATTGGCGGTTTGAGTTTTTGATGTTTGGTCGAAATGATGGGAAGAGCAGGTGAGTTGGGATTTATATGCAACTCAGTGCTTTGGATGCCCTGGAAAAGCTGGACGGAGGTTAAAATCAATTGTGTTAGTAGGCAACAAGTTATAATTCTACTTACTAAAACATGGTTCAAACAAGTAGAACTAACTTAGCCTTCAGGGCCCGGTTGTTCAAAGCCCGATTAGTGCTAATCCTGGGTTAACTGTAGGTTTTATTAGCAGTTAATCCAGGATTAGTACTAATCGGGCTTTGAACAACCGGGCCCCGAACAACAAAATTACAACTGAATAACAACAGCAACGATTGCAGCAGCAACAACAACAGCAACACAGTAAAATCAACAACAATGACAACATCAACATCAACATCAACAACATCAACATCAACATCAACAACAACAACAACAACAACAACAACAACAACAACAACAACAACAACGACAAAAAAATGACGAAACACTCGAGGAATGTCATACGCATGACTTACGCGCAGTGACGGTTGGTCCTCTTTTACCAGACAGTTGCGGGCTGGGTTTGGCTGCTGCACTGCTTGGCTTGGTGCCTCCCAGCAGTCCGCTCAGGCTCCCCATACGGCTCAACGCACGCAGGGCGTTGGCAGTTTTCTAAAACGAAAAAACGCCCCAATAAGTTTCTACGCTGTCTCGCCCAAACAGCGGCTGAACAGAATTCTGGTTATTGAAGAAATCAGACCAATGACGACGGAGTTTACCTCGCCGGTCACAAAACCTATTTATCGCTTCTTTTATTTTAGAACTAAAAGGGCAGATTACTGTCAGTCACTACTTGTAAATTGAGTGTGAAGACTGATAATGTAAATATAAAAATAGAAATATTTTTACCTGAGAGTTAACTGTCATATAACTTATCATTACCTCCTGGCCTGATCAACTCTTTTTCGGAAAGAAAATACACACTGTACTTGGTTGCACGTGCCCCTTGCTCAACCTTTCACTAGTTCGAACAGACGCGGTCGGTACCACTAGGTGTTGGTGTTAGAAATGTCACTCATTCAAAGCAGAGAGTTCAGGCCACTTTCAATTTCCGTTTGACAAGGAACAACCAATTGTTTTTAAAATTCCCATATTTTTTTAAATAAGACTTCTGAGTTAGAGGTACTTTAGTCAAATACTTATCCGCTTCCAGTCGAGCCGACAAAAATTTCCAGCATCACTGTCATTCAAAGAATGTTTTTTTTTTTTTCGATTCTTCTTGATCGTTCCCTGTCATCAGATTGTTTAACTTTTCCCACCTTTGTATCGCATTGTACGACATAAATTTTCTAATTTAATAAACTAATAAACGTACTGGAGAATATTTAATATAATGAGCGTTAACACAGCGCGGCAGTGCCTGAAGCTTACGAGTTTTAGAGTTCAGCTTCTTTTCATATGGGAAACGTTATCGCTCACGCTAGAGTGATCTAAGATAATTAGATGTACGGGGTGGGAGCGCGGGGAGGGGGCCCAGGGGGCGGGTAGCTTCAGGAAGCAGAACTACAGATTGAAGAGGGATCATGTTGGGACCCCAGTTTTCATATCTTGAAAAATATTTGAAATAGTCTAAAATACCTTTGACTTACGGTAAATACGTAAAAAGTTTTACCGCTTACCACCTACAGCAAATGTCATAAATCAAACAAACAAAGAAAACAAATTTGACTGGCTTACTATCCAGCGCCGTCTGGCCATGAACTGCTTCAGCTTGTCTGTAGAAAGTTTCTCTCCTGAGATTTTTGTTTTTCTCTGGATAAACAAAAACAATTAAATCTTACCTACAATATTACTTAGCTGTCTAATTAACTAACTTTAAAATTAAGAACAATTTGTCTTTTGTCATGTAAATGTCACTAGATACAGACTAGAATCAAATTCAAGAATTAATCTAACTCTATATAAACCAGAGCGAAGTTTAAGAAACTGACAACAGTGCGCCTTTCTACAGGAACAAAAATGCAATCTTAATATCTATGGGATAGGCGCTTTAAAGTGTGCGCATCTCGCATGAGGACAATAGCACCATTAGAAATTAACACTTGTTCTTTGCCTATGGCCCGTTTCAAACGTTCGCTTAGGTCGTGTCGAACTAAACTGAAGTAAGCTCGACTGAAGCGCGACTTTAGCACGACAGTTGTTTCAAACGTCGTGCTATGTTTGGTCGTGGCATCCAACACTCGCGCTTTGTGGATATGGATGCAAATCATCTTTGGTCAGCGGTGACTTTGAATGAAAACACAGCGGAT
>JAOBYH010038782.1:0-12251 GCA_025403525.1 Umimayanthus kanabou | reverse complement strand
GCACGTGCCCCCCCCGGCCCCCCTTGCGCCGCGGTCCCTGAAACTAAAGGGGATTTATATGAACTGTTAACATTTTAGATAGTATATTTGCATGTATTTACTTACACTTTTATTTCTCTTTTTCTTCAATAACATTGAATACTACGTTTGATATATTATAGGATTAGTTTTGCACATGTTCGCAAATATAATATTTTCGAGCCTGCAAAAAGATGTATTAAATAACGCTTACTATTACTGATCACACAAAAGACGGCTGAAGTGGCAGGTAGTATCATTTTAAACATCACTTAATCTCATATAGTTATCCATTTCTCAGTATCCCGTATACATTCGTGATCAATATTTATCAAAAAGTGTTGATAAACCACTTTCACAATCATGCACAAACCAAGGTTAGGGTTTCATCGATTTGCAAACTAAGGGTGTGTTTGGTTGACCCTATTCCGTCTATTCCGGAATAAGAAAAAAAATTCAAAATTCTCTCCTGATTCGCAGAACAATCAAATATCTAGTTAAAAGTAATGACTGGGGCGAGAGATATAACTCAGTTGTGCTGTTCTTCTAACTGAACTTGGCAGGAATTATGGTCAATAAGAATGAACAAAGTTTTTTTTTCTTAAAAAGCTAAAAATAATAATAATTAACAATAATGAATTTAACTTACATAGCGCTATTTCTTAAAAAATTCAATAGCGCTTAACAGCTGAAAAGATAAACACTTCAAAATCCCCTTAGAATATATGCAACCAATACTTCCAAAGTGGGTTTAGAAGCTGTGCTATGTAACGAAACTGGCGCATACCAGAGCCGGTATCAAAGTATATCTGAGTAATTGTTGCCCATTGAATCTGTATAAATAGAAGCGAAGGTAGGCAAGTAAATCATTCCATTTGGGATACTGAAGGCCAAACCTGTAGAGATCGCTATCGTAGATCTAGATCTGACGAAAAATGAAGACTTTGATTCTCATTTCACTTGTGGGACTCGCGTTTTTCCTGATGTCCCAGGCAGCACCAGCAGCTGAACTGGACACAAAGGTACTAGCACCTCTTCTGTCGTTTATTCTCCAGGACCCGGGTTAAGATTCCGTTTGATTCCCGCAGACTGATTCAGTCTGTCGTTTCGGGTTTGTGTAGCTAACTTTCTCAGGAGCTAGTGTTTCACTGACAATTTCTTATTGGACACAGATTGCCTATTCCTAGATAAAGAAAGTTAATGCACAATTTGGTTTAACTATGGATTAAAATTAATCCGCTATCGTCCAACCGGGTCAACAAGTATTGTGCTCAGAGTAACACTTTTTCTTTAATATATCTCTTTTTTAGTCGGTCGATGTCGTGTGTGCAATTATTGGATATCTAAACTAAAGATGCAAATTTTTAAATGAGCTTCAAGAAGTTTTTTCTACACTCTGGGGCAAGTGATTCTTCATTGACGACTCCAAAACTTTCTGCCAATTATTTTATGGCTGCTACCCCAAAATCTCTTTAACAGGTGCTTTTACGTTTTTCATACTGAATACAGGAACAAGAGGACCAAGATGACCCAGAAACCGCCTTGGACTTCCCTGAAGATTCTGAGGACACGGATATGGAAGAACTTGAGTGAGTTTATTCTCCATAACGTTTTATTAGTGAGGCACGATTGGTTGATTGACTGGTTGACTACGTGAACGAACGAATGATAAGTCTATTGATCTGATGCCGTTCTTTGCTTTTCAATTCCGTTCTCGTCCTTTCTTTTGTCTTGTCTTCTCTTCTCGTTGAAGTTGCCGCTTGGTTATATAAAGTGAAACACGCAGTCCCTTTTGTTATAGTAAACAAACGTTATGCGACGCCAGAATAGATGGGCATTTTAAGAATGGGAAAATTACTATGCGAATACATGTAAATAAACAGATATTGGTCTGAAATAAATATCTGTTTAAATGATATGTTGATCAAGGGTTTTAACTAATGCCGCCAAAGATCATTTTTATCGTAACAAATTTTGCAGTTATATTAAAATAGAGTTTGTTTCTCTAACTATTGACAAAACTAGGTGACTTTCCATCATTTTCTGAAAACGTTGAACACATCGAAGATAGCAAGTATATTGTATATATTAATAAACGTTCTATGAAATTGAAAATAGCAAGAAAAGAAAAAGACCTTGACCATCTAGAGTCATCGCGTTCAGTAAAATATAGTGGATTAACAGAGACACCTTAACCATATTGTACTCCCCTTTTTGAAGCAGGGACAACAGAAAAGTCTAATTAGTCACAACAAAAAGATCCGGAGAACATACAAGTGAATATGGAGATAAATAGACGAAATTCTTGAAAAACATGTGTTCTTGCCAAGTTTGAATTTTTGGGGTTGCGTGTCCTTTTATTCATATACATTTTTCGCTGTGTTTAGTTTCTCTTAACAGTCTTATAAGTACGTTTTTTTCGCAGGGAATTCAATGGAGGAAGTTTAAGTACCTAGTAATGGCTACCACCTTTGCGGATTAAAACTGTAAAGTAAAAGGTAAAAGTTAAATTGATCCAAGGAAAAGTAAATATATCGTGGGCTCTTAAAACAATATAGAAAGGACGGGAGCTGAGCTTAAAATTTTGGTCAAGTCTAGCAGCTGCAATTTGATCCAAGTCAAAGCATGTAATTGCTCGAATTGTTTGATAATCGTTACCCACTATTATCGTTGGTCTTGGTACGCACAGATGCACTAAAATATTTTTGTGTCAGGCATTAGATATCTTGATTTATCAAAAGGATACAACAACCAACAATAACTTGGCTCAACAAGAAGATAACTGGGCTTGTCAAAAGGATATATAACTGGGCTTGTAAAACCGACAATAACTTTGCTCTTATCAAAAATAAACAAAAAACTCCCACTCAACACTAACAGTTTTACGTCATAGGCTCAGGAAGTGTCAGTTAAAATGATTATGTCAGTTTCTCACTCTCTATATATATATATTCATTTGGAACAAAGTACCTTTTCTCTAGAAACACCTCTAACTTGATCATTTCTTCACATTATAAGCCATTGTTTTGGATTTTTTTGAAGGGATCCCTCATATGGCCATCGATATAAAGGCTACAGGAGACACGGAGGGTTTCGTCGTCACCATGGTTACCGTCGTTATCATGGTTACCGTCGCCACCATGGTTACCGTAATCACCGAAACATACATAACAGGACTACTTTCACGGTTGCTCTGCTTGGATATCGCCTTGTTGAAAAAGTTTGTAAAGATGGAAACTATTATGATTCGTTAAAAAAGCTGGCTGCATGATACGGCGAAGAAAGCATCTTCTGAAACGGCAACTTCCTCACCTGCAACTGCAGCCGCCATCTTAAATCTTCCCACGTAATATATATTCTGATCCGTGATTGGCCGAACCAAGCTCTGCTCCGGACAATTTGTCTGAATCCGCCACACACGTTAGACACGTACCGATTTTTCATCGGCCGATGTCCTTGGTTCAAACATGCACAATCTCTGTCCCCGAGAAAAAAATCTTGCCAGAAACTTGTCGGGAACTACCACACACGGGCCGATTTTTTGTCGGCGTCAAAAAATCGGGAGCTTCCCGACAAAAAATCGGCTCGTGTGTAGCAGCCTTTAGGAAAAATGAAAACATAAACACTTCTCTATAAGAGATGTAAAATAGTCGTTTACATCATTTGCATCAATAGCATGGGTGTTTCAGTGTGTGGTTATGTTATTGGTCCTTCTCATCAGCTGTCAGTCAAAAATAAATGTTTGAGGAACACCAAATATTTCAACTCTTTCAATTTTAACGAGTAGCCATTTTATGGGTTTTGGTCAACTGGTTCAAAGTTAGGACATACTAAGAAACAAGTAATACCAAACACTTCTATTCTTCAAAAGATGCGGCAACTCAACCGAAACATGAACAATTAAGGGGTTTTATATAGACTGGCAACTAACTGAAACATTAAGAAAGTATATTTGTATCTAGTTATTTATTTATATATTTTTCTTTTTGGGGGTGGGGTACCGTGGCCCACAAGTACAAAACACAACACAAACATATAAATCACAACACAGATATGCAAAACAATACAAATATGTAAAACAAAAAACAAATATGTGAAACACAATACACAGTGGAAAATCACAAACACAACACAAACAGATGAAAACACAGATATCTGAAAACACAACCAAATTTTGGATCTTCAAATTGCTGGAAATTTATGAAATTGTCAATCCTACTATCACCACGTTATTTTGTATCATTTGAATCTTATACGATCCCATCAGGCGGACCTTTCTGGCTCCTGAGGGGTGCGTGCGCACCCTGTGCACCCCCCCCTGCCTACGGGTCTGAAATAGTGTTGTACATGTACAACTTTGTTTTAAACCATATATAATTATCACTTTGTTCCTTTCTTGCCAGTCAGGGTAGCGGCTAATTAATAAAGCGTATTTTAGTTTCCGGTTGGTTTGTGCGAATTGAAAATAATAAATGTACACCCAATACTAACAATTATGTCTACGAACGTTTTAAGAACATTTGAGGTTCAAATCCTCGAGAAATTTAAGAACATTCAGCCTCAGCTCAAATATTAGAAGTTCTTATAAGAGAAAAAAGAACGCATATGACCAGACACATTTGTTCGCTTCTTCTCTAAATTCCTACTTTCCCACAAATATAACAATGTGCATTATGATGAAGGAAAAAAGAAATGCCAATTTAAATAATCTGTCCAAGACTTCGCTGGCAAACTTCCACTCTTCCCTTCTCCTTTCTTTCTCATCTTCTTCCTGAGCATGCGCAGTAAGCACAGAGACTCCGTCAGCAAACCGATTCTCAAACTCATTCTCTGCACAAATCTGTTTCTCATCATCAGTATCAGTATCAAAACTTTCGACAGACATTAAACGCTCTTCACGGCTCTTTTCTTTCTCCAAACCAAATTTGCCATTCATTTGTTTGTCAGAAAACATTCTTTTAGACTCATCTTCTGTCGTCACATGTGAAAGATCTCCGTTTAAATCCAAGTAGGAAATTATTTCAGGCTGTCGGTCGGCTCTTGCGCGGTGCCATTCATCACGTCCGGTATTCGTTAAATGATTTTGACTGGCGTTTGGTAAATTTATTGTCGCTTTTGTTGTTGTTGTTGATGATGCTGCGGCTGTTGTTGTCGATTTAATAGGCAGGTCCTGATAAAGACTCTCTCTTCCCTTCACTATCTTCAAGCGATGTGTTTTGCCAGCTTCCGTATCTTTTTGAAACTGTTTGTTTGAAAAAGGAAAGCAAAAGTTAGTTCAAAAGAAGGGTGTATTTTCTACGATCTACCTTATATTAAAATTCTGTTTATCAGCTGGTAAGCACTGATTTGAAATATAAAGACAATTGCAAAAAATACTTAAGAATAACTAGAAGGTAACAGTCATTGCCAAGATAAAACTTTATGAAAGTGTTCAAACTTACAACATACGATCCACATCAAAGAGGTTAAAAATATCCGAAATACTTGACATCGTAGGAAAACAGTTTTCTTTCTGAGGTAGCTTATATTATACATAATTGTCTAAACAAGCTTTTCTTTCTTTTTCTTTTATCTTCTGTTTTTTTTCTGTTCTGCTCTGTTCTGTTCTGTCCATTTGTGCTGTGTTCTGTTTACTGTTCTTTTCTTTTCTTCTTTTTTCTTCTTTTCTTTTCTCTTTTTGTGATCTGTTTTGTTATCGCTGTTCTCTTTTTCCTTTTATTTTTTAAACTATTCTACTCTACTCTTCTCTACTCTACTTTAGTCTTCTCTACTCTACTCTTCTCTACTCTACTGTACTGTACTCTACTCTTCTGTACTCTACTCTTCTGTATTCTGCTCTGCTCTGTTCTGCTCTACTCTGCTTTACTCTGCTCTGCTCTGCTCTACTCTTCTCTTCTCTGCTCCCCGCCCCTCCCCTCCACTCCCCTCCCCTCCCCTCCTCTCCACTCCACTCCACTCCACTCCACTCCACTCCACTCCACTCCACTCCACTCCACTCCACTCTTCCTTACTCTACTCTACTCTACTCCATCCCACTCCACTCTACACTAACTTTAATGTACTCACATTACCTTACTTTACTTTTGTTTTACATTTACTATGACTGTTTGTTGATATATAATAACTGATACTGTTACTGCTAAATATTTTTGTAGCAAAGGCACTGAAAGTTACCTTAAGTTTAAAAGGCGAACAGCTTGCCGCATCATCATCATCAGCTCCATCGTTGGAATGAGCAGTAATTTGTTCCATCCTAATTCCATGAGCCTCGCAACTCAGTATCTCTACAGAATCTAAATCATCCTTGCACTTATCTTCGCCGATGTCAAACGACTTCATGGCTCCAAATAGCTCCCTTATGGTTGTTTTGTTTTGGAAGCCTCGTCTATGAACTCGAACGAGTTTGGATAACCAGTAGATCAGCGGTCGTTGCCATTTGGGAAGATGTCCGCTGACCGATCTAACGTAGAAAAACCTGAGTATTACCAGAGTGGTGGCAATACTGAAGGTGATCTCAATCATGGTGCAAATGTAGTATTTGCCAATGAGGGGAGTCTTTTCCATTAGGTGCTTGATATAAGGCACGCGGTCTCGCACCACATTGAGATAGAAGATCAACGAAACCAGAATACTGGTCAACAGAGAGACACGTTCACCTGTTGGACAATGTTTACAGTTAGAATTAATCAATAATAATAACTATTATTAGTATTATTTATATTATTGTTATTATTATTATTATTATTTTATTATTATTATTATTATTATAATTATAACAATAATAACTATATTTCTGTGCCATAAGAGGTCTAGCCAATAGTATTATACAGTGTAACTTGCTAAATGGGGACAAAGAATAAACTAAACTATTTGTAATGGGATATCATTATTAAAGTAAGCCCAATTGGTAAAACAAACATGAAATTCATTGTAAAATCTATAAAATAACAAATCGGTTGTCTATAGCTAATTCTTCTAGCTAAATTTAGTACATTAGTTTATCATGATAGATCTTACTTCTAGTTAGAGCATAGAAAACAACTATAACAAATATGGTTTTAAGGCGGTTTTTTTTTCTAATTGCTGACCTCTGATATTTTACCGAAAATTGCTTAGCGTTCAGTTCCTGCCTCTATCATAGGCAACAGTAGCAACCGAAACGTCCTCCCTTTTTTAAAGTTCTTAAACAAAGACAATTTTAGCTATTTAAGTTAATGGTGTGCAGTTTAACCTTAAAATGGTGAAATCAGTCTCGTACTATAAAGCGTAATTGTTTTAGTTCGCCTTGAAGAATTCTGAAATGTATGTTGGACACTGATTAAGGTATCTGACCTTTCTCAATAACGACAGCTATTTCAATAGTTTTAGTGCAACTAGTCAGAGTTACTTAAAATTGACCAAACGTACACAGTATAAGATTTGAAATAAAATTTCACAAAGTATTCAAATGGCCCAAATCTGTCCCGATTCCCCCATCTAGTTTAACAACGATGGACGCATTATAGAGCGTGTCAAATTTGTATGACTTTGTTGTAATTTGAGCCTCACGTTGTTAATATGGTGAATCCTTTTTAGTTGTTTGCAAGAGACATTAATTTTTTAGAACAACTCGAACGCATTTAGTTAAATCAGCCAAAAGTATATGGTATCTTAGTTACTGCTAATAAGCTCTCATGCAAAGGGAGTTATTATATAGAAAGTAACGTCGTCAATGGAATTATGGCACGTCTTTTCTATGTCTCGTGCTCACCTGATTCCACATAAGCTGGGAGCAGTAGTTCCACCAGACTTGCAGCGCTGATAATGGCGTAGGGCAGTATCAGGTTAAACACGTCAAACAGGTATTGTCTCTTCATGTGTAGCTTGAATCTCAGGTAAGAGAAGGGTTCTGTAGGACAACAGTGGTGATAGAACAACCTCTTCTCCACAGTCACGTTGTGCAAGCGCCACTCAATGCTGTCAATTACCTGAAGGAAAGTAGATGAAAATGCAAGGATAAACTTCTACGCCTTTTAGTCACGGGAGATTTTATACGGCAGGAATAGAAACGTGACGAATACGTCCTTTTGTCTAAGCTGCAAAGCAAGTCATCGCGCTTGGAAATTGTGATTTTCAGACAACTTTCAAAGAAAGAGACAGGTTAGGGATTTATACAAATTAATTATTATTATTATTATTATTTATTATATATAAACATCCTGAGGTATGTTCATAAATTTTGGCATTTTTTTGACCTCGACGTTCTTATAAAAAAAGGTTGTTATAAAATAAGAGAGTTTAGTTAAAGTTTTACTACTTCTTTATTGCAGATTGAGCAGATTCTTTTCAGCAGACTGCTCGGACATCAGCTATACACCAAACCTCACAGCCGGAAAACATACCATATCAACCTTTGTTGATTAAACCCATATTCAACTTACTCGCCAACGCAGGTAAAAAAACAGAGTTTTTTTCAAATCTAGTCTTCCAGTCTTTTCACAGTCGCTCACCTGGTCGACGTCGCTTACTCTCAGATCACTCTCGATATCCACCCACTGAGTGCTATAGGTCAGCGTACCGAAGTTCAAATCGCAGACTTGCTCGTCAAACGGAAAATTACTCATGTCAATGAAGCATTTGCTCTTTATAATTGCAGGCGCTGTCCAGCGGTTGATGCCATTGTGAATGACAACTACTTTTGTTCCAAACCGGTCACCGCCAACATCTTGCTTGGCACTGAGAAAAAAACAAAACATTGGAAGTGTTAAATACAGTTGACTTTCAATATATTGAACCCTCAATAACAGCTCCAAACAAGAGAAGATAATCTCAATATCTTGCTTGAACTCAATTTGTTCGTCCTTCGAACCATTTTCTATGATGGCCCACAAGTGCCGCAATACACAAAATTCAGTACAGATCAGAAACTTGGTTCACCAAAACAAGTCAGTAGAGGAAACCTAAAACACAAACAAACAAACAAACACAACTTGCTACACAAAACTAAGAACACAAACACAAAATCACATTGTAATGGATTTTGAAACCTTCACAATTTGATTGTATACTGAGTTGTTCGAGAGAGGTCAAGGTCTTGTAAACCTGTAGCCTTACTTGTTATACAGAACAATATCGGGGTTCCACACGTGACTGCGAGGAACATTAATGCTCTTGATGCCGCCATACTGGGAAGCGTTCCACCTTAGCAACGGGTTATTCCATTCCTTAGGGGAGAGGGGAGGAGAAATAGTAATAATTGCATGTCTTTATTTAATAATCCCTGATAAAATACATATCAAGACTACAAGTTAAAAATTTATGGTGCAAAAGTTAAAAGAATTTGAAATGTAATTAAAGTAAATTTAAAAGAATAAAATATGTTGAAATATATCTATTTACGAAACTGTTTTAATGCTCTCTGTTACCCGACCCTTGGCCATTGAACCTCGTGTGTTCTTAATGTTAATGAGCTTGCATGCTTTTATGAAAGACGTTCAGTAATGTATAGCAACTGCATTCTTCCCTCAGACAGTTATCTCCTTCGCAACAAGAGGTTTTTCCCTCAAAAAATTGCAATATTAGATGTCCTCCCAATCATTAGTCCATGCATTATACTGGATCAACCAAGAAATAGTTGCAACAAAAAGTTTTCTTACGGATTACATTTAGAAAATAACTCTCAAATTATGAAAATATCATTGATGGGCACCGGCCATTTAGAAATAGCAAGGGCTAATCTAGCTAAGTGGCTAGGCCAAGCGTAAATTTATTGGAAATATCAGGTTCAAAGCAGAATACCTCAAAACAAGATTACAGTGTAACTTGTAAAGTTCTTAGAAACAAAAACAGAAACAAAGAACAGCAATCAAACAAATAACAAACAAAACAAACAAAAAGAACACAAATTGCAAGGGGTAAAAGCTAAATGAGGAAAATATTGAAAAGACATGGTACTAATTCAAGTAAGAATCCAATAGAGAGTTAGTCACCAGCTTCTTGAAGCAATAGCGAGACTCAAATTTAAAGTTTTCTTGAATTGAGTTCCAGATTTTAGCCCCCTACAAATCGAATATTAAATTTTCCATAATTGGTTCTTATCTTGGGCAAGCAATATGATTTTTTATTAGCGAGTCTTGTGTTATATCGATGTGTTTTGTTTACAGATTTAAAAAAGCCTTTGAAGACTGATGGTACTTTATCTCTATACACGGATCAAGAGTTTCAGACTTCCGGTCCAAATTCAAGGGAAAAGCAAGCACTTATTAAGTCAGACCATTGTTAAACATCGCCAAACACAATAGCCTGATTTAATGAGTGCTCACTTTTCTTTTGAATTTGGACCGGAAGTCTGAAACTCTTGATCCGTGTATTAATAAGAGGAGTATAAGAATATTTTTGAATCCGTAAATTTTTTCTTGACGATTTGAAAATTTTCGCGTCCTCACGTAGTATATTTGAATCGAATTTGCTTGTCCATACGTGTCCGGATTCACTCTGGTATCCAGGACTACAGGTATCTACACCTCGGGCTAGTTACATGTTCGAATTTGGCGATAAATTCGTTTTTTCCCCCTTCTCTCGCTTTTGTTATTATTTTTTTTTATAGAATTAACATATGACATTCGGGACAGAAACCGAAGAAAAATTATTTGGATATGTCATCAGATTAAAAAATTACCGAATTTAACCGTCCGCGAATATCCGGATTCTTAGCCTACTCAAAACTTGCCACTCTGGAGAGCGGGTTCAAAAGGTTGCGGATTTGCAAGTCGGATTCGCCGGATACGCGCGCATCACTCTCAACATTCTTCATCACAGAACATGCATCATTCATCATTATATTTCAAGTGCTACTAACCTATCCATCATCGATGAACGCCCATTGCTCATCATTCGACAAGAATTGAACTAAAGTTAGCATTAATCATTCGAAACTTAATCATCATCACTGCACATTCAGCATTCATCATCACGCCCTCACTAGCGATACTTACCCTCGGCAATAGCATGTGGTTTGATCACACACAGTGTACAGTTACTGAACTCCGCTGTGTTCTGCCTTCCACTACCAAAGAAGAAATCGATTTCCTGCAAAATATTTGCCAACAATTAGTATCTGTGGACCTGTTTGTAATCACTAATGCTCAGACAACGGTGGTGTGGGTTCGCATCCCACCGGGGTCAGAAATTTTTTTGGTGAAACGTCGAGCATCTCCTTTGGTTTTTGGGACTATCTGTCGTATTGAAAAGTGCTCAAAAAAAGTTCTAAGACAATTACAGTAAGCTGGAATTTTTTTCCCATTTCAGAATTTTCAAGGACCTCAGCAGATATTCAAAGACTTTCCAGGATATTCAAGGACCGTGGGAGCCCTGGTCAGGATATTCAAGGACCGTGGGAGCCCTGGTCAGGATATTCAAGGACCGTGAGAGCCCTGGTCAGGATATTCAAG
This sequence comes from Umimayanthus kanabou, assembly GCA_025403525.1. NCBI lineage: Eukaryota > Metazoa > Cnidaria > Anthozoa > Zoantharia > Parazoanthidae > Umimayanthus > Umimayanthus kanabou. Next base: position 804 of record JAOBYH010038782.1, on the reverse strand, counting down.
GACCGTGGGAGCCCTGGTCAGGATATTCAAGGACCGTGGGAGCCCCGGTTAGGGTTAGCTTTAGTATTGGTTGTATTTCCGCGATCACGACTTCGTGCAAACGACAATAGACGGTTATTCGAAAAAGAAATTCAAATGATTCTGTTTAACATTTTAGAATGTGAATACTATTGTATTGATCTGGAAACCTTTTAAAAAATACCTATAGTTAAATTACATCGTTTACAGCCGTACATTCTTGTTTAGTCACTTTATACCAATTTATATATTAACTTAAGTTTTGCAGACAGTTGTTTATAATCTCCCTATCGTGTAACTTTAAACTCATACTTATCATTTTTTTTGCAGTCTTCTTTTTAGTTTAATTACCCAGGCCCGCCTAGATTAGCTATGCTACCTGCGGCTGCCTGGGAAAACTGTAAAAGTGTTCTTTCATTTAATTTGTCTAATAAAGTCTAATAGCAAATTGCTGACTGTTACAAATGGCATCGACCGTTTTACGAAAGGGAAAATTGCCTCGCCGACTCGCTCATTCATTTACTGCTCTCGATTTGAGGTAGAGGAAGAAATGGCATGCAGCCTAAGTTATCAATGATACTAAATTTACCAGTGTGACATGATACTGACCCTTTCCGCAGATTGACTAGAGTCCGATCCATGGGCCGCGTTCTTGGTATTATCTGGTCAAGTTACATGGCAGAATTTATTAATTAGTTACTTATCAAAACTGTTACCATTAAAACTAATACAACTCAGCCAGCCCACTGCTCTCCTCATTCCACCCCCACCTGCCAATCACCCTAG
>JAOBYH010038671.1:0-12255 GCA_025403525.1 Umimayanthus kanabou | reverse complement strand
ATCACTATCACTATCACTATCACTATCACTATCACTATCACTATCACTATCACTATCACTATCACTATCATTATCACTATCACTATCATTATCATTATCATTATCATTATCACTATCAATATCATTATCATTATCATTATCATTATCATTGGCATTATCATTATCATTATCATTATCAATATCAATATCATTATCATTATCATTGGCATTAGATCATTATCATTATCATTATCGTTATCGTTATCGTTATCATTAACATTAACATTAGTATTACCATTAGTATTAGCAATAGCATCATCATCATTAGCATTAGCATTAGCCTCGTTAATTAGTATTTTGTTTTGTTCCATTCACTGTCATTGGTTTCCCTTTATTTTATTTTATTTTTTTATTTCATATTAAAATTTTATTAAATACCAAACACTAGATATTGAATTTATGGTAATCTGATTCGCTCTCTACTCACGGAATAAATCCTATATCCTGTAGTTTGTCCAAAGATGGAAACTGACCGCGAAACTCAGCTTTTGAAACAGTCAATAATAGTATACAGTCGTGGTGTTTACACGGATTGACTTTTAAAACCTCGACATAAACAAAGTCAAGTGTTTGGTTTTTAATAAAACAATTATTCTTAATTAATTATGCTTCGCACCTCCTCCGCTATCTATAAGCTCATATCCAAACTGCGTTCTTGGAATAATTGTTAAATATACGCCGCCTTCACTATTATATTGCGCTAGGGCATGTTGGTCCTACAATGTATTGGACAGTTTACATCCCCGAAACGGGAGTGCTCATTGTTAGAGAAGTGAATACCTTTTTCACATTTAAAAATTTCCTCACTTAAATTAACAACGCTTCCTAGGAAAAAAACATTTGAAGAACAAAAACGGAGTATCCCAACAAATCCACAATATGAATAGCAAAAACAGTGTTTAGTATTTTTACTAAAGAGCAGTCACAAAACGAAATAACGTTTTTGAAATATTACAATAATGACCTTGCCAAAATCTTTCTATAATATACCCCAATTAACCTCATTTCATGATTTCCCTGTTATGCAACAACTTATACAGATATAATGCAGGACTACTACCAGAACCCAAATCTAGCAAGAACTGAGCATGCACGTTTAACTCGTTTACTGATTACAGCGGCAAAGTGACCTACATTTCTGGAGACTGTAACCATAAGAAAAAGTTAAGTTAAACCACAATAACTTTGAAGAGTTCTTAGCATGTTCTTAAATTTTGGGCATTTTTCAGCCTCACGGTCTTATAGAAAAAGGTTCTTGCAAAAAACAGATTGTACTCTCCGATCATGTTAACCACGTTGCTCGTTAAAGCATATACTCTCCCATCTGTTTCATACATCATTACTAGTGGCTTTCATAGCGTCTGATAAATTTCATCCTTTCACTTAGTTTGTTACCATTTTCTTTGTTTTGTTGTCTTCGGTTGAATGCTGTCTTTAATTCATCCTATTATGTTTTGTTACTATTTTAATTAAATTTACTTTCAAAGTTGTAACCTTCCTTATAATATGTATCACACGTTTACTTTCGGTTTAAATCGATTTGTTAAATTCTATGGTAATTTACTTTGTTTTTAAACCAAAAGTTCCACTACAAAACTCAAAAGTTATCTGGTCAGGTCATTCACACCTATAGTTGACACACCGCCTTTGTGGAGACTCCTCTCAAAGCAGATACTGTAACTGGATGCTACGAAGAGCTGACATTAGATTGCCTTCAGTTACAAACACCGCTATGCGCTAGCAGTCACTATCCAACCTACTTATCTATTTCTTTTTTCAAAAAAAAAAAAAATTGAAACTCCACTCTCGAAATATTTTAATATTAAAAAAATGTTAAAACATTTTAGAAGGTGAGGACTCGTATACCCGCACGAAACGTTTGTTGTAATTGCAAAATTTGAATTTTAAATTTCCAGCTTCAAGGCGTGAAGCGAGGAGAGCTTAGCTTTTATAGCCGAACTTCTTATTTTAACACATGTGACATTGTACTTTAAAGCCTTTTGGATCGAAGAACACCTACACAACTATGGTTTCGCTAGTTTTCTATCACTTGATATTTTCCACGCTGATCTATAGCACAGTTTGTTGCGAATCTACATAGAAAAACTTAATTTTTGACAATGGCTCTAAGGCAACTCTTGCTTCGCACAAAGTATTAATTCTAATGATGATTACTTGAAGCAATTAGCGTGAACGCATTTATGGTTCAAATCAAAGAACAAACTGCACTAAATTAAAATCTTCGGCAAATATATCTCGCAAAAATTCATGGCAGACAAGACAAAATTAATATAAAGCATGGTTTTGAAAGTATGTTTGGTAAACAACAACTTTATTACGAACAAAGCTTTATTTTGGTATTGCTGAATCGTGGACATATTAAAATAACTCTCTTTGAATAACCCTTCAAAGACACATCGTTTTGTGATGCCTCGAAATACATTTTGACCATTTCGTTCTGGATTTGTTATCAAGATATAACATGCGATCTAATAATATAATACTAGACACAGGGCTAATTCGACAAAAATGTTTGTAAACTATCGATGCCAAAGCAGTGTTTAAGGCCAGCATGAAAACCACCAAACATGAAAACATTGGCTTATTCCACCTGTCGCGTTCACATATCAGTTTGACAAGGCTGGGAGAAACATATTAAATTTATTACGTATAAGATAAGATAAGTTGTGTACATAGATATCGCACTTTCTTACAGAAGTGCCAACATTTTCGACCATCTGCAGATATGAGAGTCGAATTTTGCCACGCGTATACACGAAATAATGTAACCGAAACATTACTAGGAAAACAATGCATTAAGACAATTTTGTTTTCTTTCGGCTTTAATTAAAACAAGATACTCGCGCCGCTCGTATTAAATAAGAATTAATAAACTTAAAAAAGTACTTACATGTTAAGATGCCGTTATAGGGAGAAAATGTCGCCATCTCGCCAGTGTTTTTCTGTATGTAAGGCTCTCTCGGAATCCAGTCAATTTTGACACAAGCAGGGCATTTGATTTGTCCCTTACAAGTCTGCGATGCATCACAGGAACCGGCTAAAAGCGAGCTGAGATCAAATAGTTCGCTTTCATTGAAGTCAGGATAGTCCTCCATTTGCGCAACGGAAACGCTGACATTCAGAGTCACAATTGCCAAAATAAATCTTGAAAGAAAAACTTTAAATAAAACCATTTTGTAATTAAAACGCTGTTTGAGTTCTGATTTGTTGGCAAGAAGTAAAATCTTCCCGGAAAGCTTTGTTAAATACTTAATAAAATTCCTTTCGGTGTCCACTCGTTTCTCCAACGCACATATTTTTTTTTCTTAAGAGGCCAAAGAATGTCAAATAAATCCAAAAAAACCAAAGCGTTGACAGTAAACGGCAGCCTGCCAGAACAAACCACTTGTCGTGTCGCTTAAAAGCCCTTAAGTTACCTAACTAGTACCGCTAGTTCTCGGATCCATAGATACACCAGTTGTGGTTGGTATCTCGAAGATCTGCCATAGCAACTACATTCTCCTGTTTCCAGACCACTTTCCAATCAGTCTGCGAATAAAACTTGAGTTTGTTCACGCTGCTTACAGATTTAACTGTTACTTAGCTTCGACGAAGAAATTATAGATTTGGTTCTTTTGTTCGCAATCTCCTACGGGGATTATGGAAATAGTGGTTTGAGTGTGTTTTGCCTCGACGCACAGCAGTAAAGCGACAATGGTTTAAATTATTTAAGAGACTGAATGAAAGCACAACAGTAGAATGTTCAGATATCGTTTATACACCATTGTTTTAAAAATCGAACTAGACATGTAAATTAAACCTTTTCAAGCTTGTGTCGGAACAAACTTAAAACTTCCGTTAATTTTTTTAGGAACCATAATTTTAGCTTTCCGAACGCAAAATGTACTTCAGTAGATAATAATTGAGCAAAATCAGTGCAAGATATAATCGAACGCAGCTTTAACAAACAAATGAAATGTTTCTCTCAAGTTCTTTGTTTTCCAAAGACATAACTTGCTCCTAGACTGTTTACTGTCCTTTTCTTTTCTTTTCTATTCAATAGAAACCTTTTTTATACTGAAAAGCATCGAGGTTCAAAAATGCCAATATTTAAGGTGATCACACCTCTGATAGAGACTAAGAAAAGAACTTTTTTTTTATATATAAATTTTGATAATGGAACAGATAACTGCTACCATGAACATCACGAGAGAGTAGGAAAATTTTAACATTTGATCTTGGTAAACAGGGAAAAGCAATGCATTTGATACAGATATGAACTGAGTCAGATGATGGCAACAGCCTTTGAAGGTATTTGAATATGACATAAGTCGTAAGAAATATCAAGAACACGTGTAAGGACATCGAGGCTGAGACCCTAAAAAATTAAGAACATTCGGCCTCAGCTCAAAACTTAGGCGTTGTTATAAAAAATATTATAACTTTCTCCTTTGTTTTCAAACTGCTTTCGTATGTACTGGATCCAATTCTGAGCAGGTGCCAAGACCTCCACTAAATCAATCAATTAAACTTTCAACAGATATGTCATTTCAGAAGAAATGATTTAAACCAAACTGTAGGGACGCGTGACTATTACTATACCGAAAAGGTGATAAACCACCAAACTCGACCACGTGTCTGACTCCAAACATGCGGTAATCGGGCGACAAAGTAGATCAGAAACAGCATGCGAAATTAGATCGTTAAAACATCGAAATCCTTGTACTTCAACCAATTGACCACGCCTTGTGTTTAAATTGTCCCCTTTTCTGCGTTTCATCAACATCTGACGGCCTATACGGCTACATGTCTAGTCAGAGACTAGAGTTTCTTGCAAACGTTTAAGAAGAATTTGTTTTTGTTGTACTGAACAGACGTATAATCGAGCATGCACATTATGGCTGACGTGTCCTTCAAAACTGTCCAGATTGAACCTCGGAGCTAAATGCAGTACTTCATGTCTGTGACTATGCGTGCATACGAAATAGGTGGAGCTCAATCAGACGTTTTAAGTCAATGCTTTATTCGAACTCAAAGGTTTCCAAGACATTTGAGCCATGATTTCCTTGGGGGCTATCAAAATCCCCGTAATACTGATTCCCAAATAAATACTTGCTTAGACTGGACCGCTGCTCAGTTAACAAGTCTTCGAGGTGCTCACATCGTTCTCATAAATGTAAAACTATGTTTTTTCTGTTCGTTGGCTTGTTGGTGGGAAGGATTTACTCATTAGTGGCTTTGCTGTGCAGGTATCCGAGATCTTTATTAGATCTGCTTACCCACTAACGTCTCCATCTTGAGTTCTCTATATCGTTACTGTGTATCTTCCTCTCTATCTTTGTCTCTCAGGACTCGATCTATTATAATGCTGTCGAGCATTCACAAGTATCTGAATTTCTATTGGTTGATGAAAAGTATAAAGTTGGGCAACAAGACACGTTCAGACAAGAATTTGCATCATCAACAGGCAATTTCTTAACTAAATCAAAATCTAGGCAAATATAATCCGAATCAGATCAAATAATTCCATATGGGAAACATCTTCAGCTATTTATAAGCTCTCAGTGCAAAACAGAAATGGCTAGAATTTGGGAACATTTTCTTTTCAAGTAAAGAATGTTAAGATTATGAAGCAATGTGAGTAGTTGGATTCAGTAACAAGAATCTAGACAACAAAAGGTAGCTATTTGTGTGAACTGAGATGATGATTCTTCTCAACTTAACTAAAGAAGATTAAAACCTAATTGTCAAAGTGTGTCTTATCACCTATCCAGCTAAGTCAGAAGCCTAGTGCAGTAATTTGTCCCTTAACGTAAATACTACTAGAATGTTTGCACTTGACGAAACATTGCTTTCATCATTTCAAATGCTTTCAAAGCCATTTGGTATCCCTTTTCTTCAAAACCACAACATCATAAAAGGGCATAACTCTAATTTTGGTGTTGACCAATCTTTTCTTCTTGTTCTTGAACTTATAGACACTTTACAAACATGAAAGGTTGCTGAGTAAAAAATTCACACGTTTCACCTTTTTGGATCCAACTGCTCAAAAACCTGTTGTCATATGTTTAAAATTTTAAAGCAAATTTCTCCATTTAAGAATATGCAATCCATGTATTATAAAGTATTTTTTGATCATTTCTCAGTAAACAAAACCCGGTCACAAAAACCAGAGTTTCAGTCATTCTGTTAGGGAAATCACAAGGATTGATTTGTTGGGCCAGTTTTCGTTAAGAAAAATGTTTGAAAGCGGCTCATGAAAATTATCCATATTCGATAAATTGGTTGCATTGTCAATGTGAGTGGGATTTTCACGCTACGATCTGTTAGCCCGACCTAAGCTGTTACATATAGGTCTTATAGCAAAAATAACTGACCTGTTGAAATACAAAGCCAGTCTAAATTCAACAAGTAATCATATAAAATTAAGCGGATTTCATATGGTGAAAAAAATCAAGCCAATAAATCAACGCGTGTAAATCCAGCTTAATTATTGATGTGAATTGGACCGACTCTTTATAATTAGATATTAAATTCTGGGCCGTTTACCATTTGTACGAAAAAACGGTTGGATGGAATGGAGACCAAATAGTATAGCCAGCTTGGTCATTTCGGTTGAATAGCAAAAGAGAAATAAGTCTAAGTTTTCCATCTTTTCCAATATATATAATTTACATGTATTTGAGTTGTGCAAAGTTCTCTGTTTTTTCTTTCTTTTTTAAAACCGACAGACCGTTTAGAAGTGAACAAAAGTGGGGATCGCCTTATCACTTCCTAACGTCGAAAACCCACTTAAGGCGGTAAACCCCATCGTGGTTTGAAGTATTAACCTTGAGTTAGTGGTTAACACGCTTTAGAACAAGCTGCTTCTGAGAGTTTTGATGGATAGAAATGTTTTCCTATTTAATTTCTTTGAAAGGGGTACTTGTTGAGCTAAAACGCCCTGCCGAGGCAAACACCATTGATGGATAACTTGATAAATCACCAAGCTTTCTCATCAGTAGAATACTGAGTTCAACAATGGCACAACGATTAGTTTTTTTTTTTAAACAACTGAAGAATAATGAAAACAAATCTGTGTTAGAGCTGTTTAGGAGGTGCAGCTGTTCGCAATTAATAAACAATGCTAGGATATATAAGCATTCAAAGTAACTTTGTCGTATCTGTTTCCATCTCATTTGTACGTGTAATATTCTCTCGGTGGGAAGCTATGGACTCAATCCCAACCTCCCGCGAAGCCCGTTGTAACCTAATCGATCACAATAACTTTATGATACAAAGTTGACCAATGGCTGGACAATTAATTTCGTTTAAGCAACTAAAGACATCAATACAAACAACTGTTTTTGAGTTTTTCAGGGGTTACTTGCTATCAAAGCAGCTGTTCATTGCTAATATTATTGAAGCAATGCTAAAAGATACAATTTGTGTAAAGTAACTATAATGTGTACACTCTTTTTATGAGAAAGTCTACTTTTTTGGCTGAGGCTGAATGTTCCTTCAGTTACACCCCGATGACTCGAACCCTCGATAACTCGAAATCTCGCTAACGGGAAGTGATTTTTACTTCCCCTCAGGTACTTTTCTTTCTATTTTTACCCTTTAATAACTCGAAGTCGATTTTCAACAATCAGTTTATTGACTTCAAGTCCGACATATATTGAGAAGCTGTCCAAGTTTTTGACAACAACAGAACGGCTGCTAAACTCCGGGGACTTATGACAGACTATTTTTTAAAATAATCACGAGTATACGTTTTTTAAAGATTAACTACTGAGCATGCTGCATGCGGACCAGCTACTCCCTGTTTTTAAAAATGCTTTTGTTTTGTGGTTTTTATGCTCTTACAATGCTATAAACTTTACAGTAAAACATGTGAAAGCATAATCAAGTGGTTTTTGGTCTTTTCTTCAAAACCCCTATAACTCGAAACCCCGATAACTCGAAGTAATTTCAATTTCAAGTGGTAGCGGTTCTTCGTTTCATATTCAAATTAATTTAATACAAATAGACGTTCTGTTCTTAGTCGCAGCCTGAGGTGCGTTTTAGACATGTTCTTAAGCTTTTGCAATTTTGAGCATCGAAGGTCATATAAAAAAGGTTCCTATAGCTATAAAACAGAGGGTGTGTGTGCTTTATGTTTCTATCTCACTTGTATTATACTGGCTTGGTGAGTAGCCATGCTTTGAATTAGGCATCGTCTTCATTTTAATTTTGATATTCTTTCTGGTACAAGAACCAATCATTATGAGATAAATCTTGCAAAAACCTAAAGAACTGAGAGTTCTACTGCACACAAGCCAGTTAAAGGATGTCTCCAAAAGGCTCATTCGAACGGGAAGGCGGCGAATTTACAGTGTACCAAACACGAAAATGGTCAGACTGGGAACAGTTTTATAGGATTTAACAACTATTAAGGATTTTGTGCCGACACATAAATCGTTCCATTACACTGCAACGTTGGAGTGTAAACCGGTGGTTGATGGTTTTAAGCTGATAACCATGTATCAGTTGTTGTCCTTCATATTGAGTGTAACACCCCTTCGAGAAGTGTTGAGCTTTTTGGACAATTTGTCGTCGATCACAGACCTCAGAATCTGTACTGATATTTTTTACTCTGAAGAAGGTTGCAGTTGCAATCGAAAATTCAGTTTTTAAAAACTTTTTTAAAGAACATTTAAATCAGATCAGATACAACGTTTTTAAAACACACATTTATGAATCAGTTATACGTCACTCATAAATTATCTTCTTCTTTGCTCATTCCGTAGATATGGGAATAGGCTTATCTAGATGTTTACAAAGTTTTCGGCAGTTTTCTGAAAAAATTAGGGAAAGTTTTGTCTTTTCCATTGTTTACTTCAAACCGTTTTCAGTGTCCATGAATGTCGTTCAGTGACATGACAACAGTAAACTACGTCTCAGTGGATGTCTAAATCTGTAATTTATACAATGAAGGACAAATTATTCCATAATTCTACCCGATGATTTCTTCGATAATCTGTAAAATTACGGATATCCCTTATTTGGATGGAAATCTACTCATACTAAAAGAACTTATAAAACGAACATTCCTAAAGTTGAAGGATCGTTGTCAAACGCTACCAAGATGTGCTGGCATCATGACTATTCCGGCCATTCAGCCGAAGTATGGACAGCAAAAGTGAACAGAAATATTAAAGAGAGTTGAGATTCAAATACTTAGTAAATAAGTCCTCAGTCTTGGGAGAGCTACATCCTTAGGCATGTGGCCAGAGGGACGAGATAGTGAGTAAAAGCATTTCGACAAGTTTGATTTAATATAATGACATGGAGTGCCAACCCACATGGGACATCACACTGGCAAGATTTGTCCCAGAGCCGGAGAGCAAGGATGAGTTGTGCAACCTGCTCTGCAAAGACTATGAAGTGTCTCGCCTTATAGAGACGACTTTTTAGATATAATTTTAGACGGCCTTGAATAGTCCGAAGCATTGGTTTGGCAATGACATTTCCCGGAGCCGGAGGTATAGTAGGATAAAATTTACCTAGTGGAGAGATCTGTCCTTAGGGGCTGATTACATGAGCCCGGTTGACCGGGCTGGTCCGGTTTGCCGGGATGAGTCTCAGCTCGGGTTTACATGGGCGAGCCAGCCCGGTACACGCGAGTTTGCTTTGGTGCCACTGAAGCCTAGATTTGGTGCGAAAGTTGTGGCGCGCGGTCCTTTTGTTGGCGCGGTTAGCCGGGCTGGACCGGTGAACGCGAATATATGGAAAAAAACTCAGCCCGGTTGACCGGGGATCCCGTTATTGCACTGCCAGGATCCCGGTCAGCCGGGTTGGCCCGGTTGTCATGTAATCACGAAGTTGATTTCGGACGTGTTTAACAGACAATCCGGGAGCCTGCCCGGATAAGCGGGCTGGCCTGGGCTCATGTAATCGGCCCTTTAGTGCATACCAGGGAACTGCCGAGGAAAAGCTGCCCAATAATTATGTCAGGCAAGATAGTGATTTAAACATAGCAACTTGAAGGCAAGAAGTACTGTACAAGTATTCCAAGTCAACTCTTTCTGAGCGATAGCTCTTGAAAGGAAATAGGCCCACATGGAATAAGAAAAAATTCTCTGACCTCGCCGTCATAACTTCCGGACAAAATGACCGTTGCTCTACCAACTAAGCTACAATGGAAGTTGGGATCTGGTTGTGGGTAACTTAGATGGTATTAAGCTGCAAATGAGAGGGGGTAACCAGTTTTGGCTTTTCAGCACTAAGAAACAGAAGTGCAGCACAAATATCCTAAGTGAATTCCTTCTGAGCAATAGCCCTGGAAAGGAAATGGGCCCACACGGAAAAGAGAAAAAATCTCTGACCCGGATGGGATTAAATGACTTGACCTATACTACAGGGACATCTTCAAGTAGAAGCGATAAACATATGGTTCCCTATAAACAATGGAAAGCAATTACCGCGGGGCGTGTGGAAGGATCAGCATTTTAATTAAACCTGTTGAAATTGTCTCGGTCTGAATGGGGGGGGGGGTTGGTGAGAGGAGCTGGAAATATGCAATAGTAGATGGCTATAAATTTTAGAAACTCAAACCAGCAAGGAATTAACGCTGTCATTCAGGATTGGACACTTAGAATGTTGTTGAGTTGAAGCTGATGTGCACGGAATGGTAGTCGTCAGTCATCATGTGTGGAGTGAATTTATTCGCAACAAAGAGGCCGCTGACTCGGATCTAATACGAGACAAAAGGCTAGATAGCACAAAACGAGAATACATTCGTTTAGACGAAATTCGGCTACCACGAAAAGGTTAAACTTTGAAAATGGCAAAACGATGGAGGCGAAAATAATTGTAGGATTGCAGTGATGTTGGATACCCTACTGATGATGAGTTACTGATTTGTCTTATAGTACAGCAACATTACAGTTGTCTTATAAGATACAAACTGTGAGATATTGATGCTTAGACCAAATAGCACGCCATCGGGAAGCTCCAACAAGGCGCCAACAAAATTTAAATTTACAAAATTGGGTCAACCTTCAAAACAAAGGAATGTTTCTGCTAAACAAACCCATTTTGGTATGTTTGACCTTGCTATTGCTAAAAGTATTTTAAAAACACGTATTTTTCACAAAGCGAATAGCTTAAGAAAGACTTGTAACTATGTATTGCATGTCCAGATCATCTCGCAGTTCTTACAAGCTAATGATAACATATTGTTCTTTCATGCAAGGTTAGCATTTGCAGAGAGACTCTGCCATTCCTCTTTTCATTTCTAGAGTGACGAATTTACACCTGACAAGCAGACGCTCCTTGTGAATGGGAATATCGTCACTGCTTCATTTGCTTCTATTATCATGATAACAACCAGTGCAGCCACTTCATCATGATCACGTCGAACAGCCAATCCATTTTTACTAACAAATCAGCCCTAGGGGGTGGGGGTCAATTAGAACTCCCATAGTTTTCCAAATGGTTATACATAAAAGGTACAGATTTGGCATGTGAGCAAGCAGGCTTTTGGTTAGCTAATTACTTTCCATAACAGCAATCAAGTTTTAACTAAGAACTATTGCTATGGAAACAGTCGTTTCACAACACATTTACCATCTTGGATCATCTTGGAGGCCATCTTAGAGGTCATCTTAGATTTTTCTAAGTTAGCAAAACTACAGCAAAATTTGTTTGAACTTAGTAGAAACATGTATTTACAGCTTCTATCCAGTAAACAATTACGAATATAATGGAAAATAAGGAATTGTAACAAATTTTAGCAACACATATGTGTTCATATTTAAACTAAGGGTACTGTTTCATTTTGATTGCATTTTAATGCTTTAATGCTTTAAAAAGCTTCGAGCTTTAGGTCGGAAAAACCTGGGCGTCAATTTGGCTCCCCTGGCCATTTTTAAATAAAAAGCGTTAAACAATAAAAATCACTGCAATGGCAAATCTTAATAATAATAATAATAATAATAATAATAATAATAATAATAATAATAATAATAATAATAATATTGATAATAATCCTTGCCTAGCAAAACCGAACGAGCGGTAGAGCTAGCTATGGAGAAAGGAGCTTCGAATTGGTTGACGGTGATCCCGATAAAGGAGATGAATTTTAACTTGAACAAAAGAGAATTCAGAGACGGAATTAAACTAAGGTATGACTGGGAGATCACTGACATACCGGCCATTTGCACATGTGGGGACTTGTTTACCGTTGACCAT
>JAOBYH010038560.1:0-12257 GCA_025403525.1 Umimayanthus kanabou | reverse complement strand
GGCCTGAACATGCTAAGAACATACAGAGGCTGAGGAAAGGTGAAGAACTTTTATTTTGGATACTGCACAAGATCATGGAAATATTGTTTTGTTCTCGGGTAATGTTCATCAGTGCAACATCGCCTTTAGTGTTGTGCATGTACAAGTTTGTTTTAAGTTTTTCTTACTTCTTATGATAGGATATTTTTTCTTGCCGGACAGTGTACCGGCCAATTCAATAAAACGTTCTTGTGCTTCCGGTTGGTTTGTACGAATGAAAAATAATAACTGCACGCCCAATACTATTATGTTTAAGAAAATTTTAAGAACGCTTGAGGCTGAAATCCTCACTAAATGTTTAAGAGTATTCAGCCTCAGCCCAAAAATTAGACGTTCTTATATTAAAAAAAAATTAAAACAAATTAAGAAGAGTGTAGTTAATTAAACCCGAAATATCAGTCGGACTCGCTCTAGAAGACAGTAAATAAAATCATGGGTCAAAATTTTCGCACGTAAGACAGGCCAGCAAGATCATTTTTGCCATCAAATAGGCCTTGACTTCGGCAAATCATGGTATAAATTCTCACAATATTAAACTTACCTAGATCACTCACCTTTGTGCGTTAGTTTGTTGCCCAGCAACAATGCGCATACACAATAGAAAAGAAGATAGCTAGCTGAGGCGTGTTTGCCAAGTTTTCAGTGCTAGTGGGGCTCCATGCTCGGCACCGTACCAGAGTAGTATCTGCTATTCTATCGCGAAGACCGCCTGCTACATCATTACTTCAGTTTTCTGATCTCTATTCCAATCTGATCATAAATTCTAACTGGAATCTGGATTGACAATGAATCCATTCAATCGGAGTCATGAGTGTGGATTTCAGTAGGACTCACTGCGGATCCAGTTTAATTTGGATTTTTGGAGAAAAAAAATTACGAAGAGCCTCATTTAGGAGTCAGTTCTGGACTCGGATTTTCAATGTTGGCTGATTTGCCAAATTTGAGCATCTACACACTTCGTTCTTTATTTTTTATTCAGTTCATCATGTTGGAATTTGTAGCTAATTCGTGGTTTTACAAGTAGCACGCGAGGTCATGAACACATTAAACTTCTAAAGATAACAAGTCCATAAAAATATTCGTTAAAGCCAAACTTACCTTTCAGCCGGAGCAAAGAAGCCCTTAGTTCTTATTTTTGGTAAAACTTGTTTCGGGAAGCAGAAAAGAGCTAGAGAGCAGAATTGTGTTTCGAACACAATTTGGCCGTTTTATCAGTGATTCGCAGGCAATCGCAGCTATTTTATTGTGTTGAATTTAAAAATCGTCAAGCAAAATTTGACCGGAAATATTCCAGTTCAAATATTTCCGTCTGCTAAGTTTCAAAAACTACGGTACCGTAAGCACAAACTTGGCACATATTTCTTTTCTGCTTTCCAAAGTCCTTTAATATTAAGGTTGGGAACATTTCGAGTACCCTTACCTTTATTTAAATATGATGGGAAGTTTGTTCTCCAATCTCTGAAATTACTTTACACACAAAATGAGAAACAGTTCCGTAAAATACAAAATTCCAAAAATGAAAAGTCAGCGCAAAGAACTCTGGTCTTCTTAGGCCTTTCATGTTTTAAAATTGCGATATATCGCTTTTAGTTGAATAATCCATTCAGGTTTTCAAATATCTTTTTTAAACTTTATTTTCGGTTTATTTTCTACATCAAGAATCAGATAACATATTAGAGAGTAAAGCCCGATCAATTATCTATCAAATCTAAGAATGATAATCTTTTGTTTTCAATTGCAAGTCACAAAAAAGCTGGAAACAAAAGGAGTCACATCAAGCAAAGAAAAGTACAGCGTGTTTTGTAATTAGCAAAGATGCTGACAGATTGGTATTAACACTCTTAATCCCTTACTGACTGTCATAGCTTTTGAAAGCTGCCGATGCCAAACATGACTCGGATATTACCACCTTGAAGGCTGCATAATCCACAGATAATCCTTGTTCGCGCCTGTGTTATTTACATACGGTAACAACCTTCGCATATGCATACTACTTCAGTTTATGACTTGAAAGTTGAAATGTAACAGCCGAGTAGAAAATACAACACAGAAACGAAGATTTTGCGCCATATGCTACATGTTATTTTTATTTTCCAAAGGCTGACGATCAGCTGTAATAAGGTGTGAATAGTTTAGCAGTTTTGAGTGATGAAAAGATAGTGAAATGATCGTCTCTGTATGATGCAAGGCTGATGCTGACAAGAGCCTGATCGAGATATTTCGGAATACATGGCTTTGTGTAGCTTAATAAAACCACGCGACCCATTGGAGTCAGTGTTATCATCGACAAGCAGACATACATTATTGCAATAGCTCAATCTTTGAGCGGATCAATCCTTTTATGCCCACAATTACTGTTTGTCGTAGTTTTCATTACCTTCCATTTTTACTGATTTGATTAAAATCAGCCGACTTCAGAATGTGCATAAACCGAGCCCACGCTGAACTGTGTTATTGGCACACGTTGAAACGTGGCAGCTTTGTGAGACACGCCGATGTCCATCACAGCTTTAATCCCAGTCTCTCAAATTTGCAAATTTGAACCTGGTTGACAAGTATATCTATCAATTGTCCTCATCGCCAAATTGATCACCAGAAACACGGGCAGTATTTCAGGAAGTTGTGAAATATTAAGCCCGAACAACTGGCACCACTTACCCTTAACAACTCAAGAACAATTTGCGGAGAATGATGATTTATTTTCGAGGGTAAAATATTTCAATTGGTATTTCCTAACTGTCAACTCGTTTCAAGTAAGAGCAGAAGGAAAGATTTATGAATGTGGTACTTGAATCTAAAGGCTTGCACATCAGCTCAAATACGGCGGTGCCACTTATTTTCATTTTTCATTTCATGCAGTGTTGATGGTCTGCCAAACGTCAACTCGTCTCATTGTCTGGTTTTGACAAGCGGTCTTGTTTTAAGTTAAAGTGATTTACAGTTGTTAATGTTATCTCATTAAGATAGATCAACTTGAAAATATTCATTTAATTTTCAGTTAGAAGTCTTCGCCATGACAGCTCGCTTCCTTGTCACGAATGTGCAGTAGATTGGTTTTCGCAGCGGGACATCGCTAAAATGCCACTTTGATTGACACTTCGTAATCGATCGTGTGCAAAACGCGTGCTAACCGACATCAAAAATAAATAAATAGAGACTAATTGCCGTTTTCGTCGGTGGCTGAAAATTGAACTCTCTTGAAAAATGTTTCGGGTTGTTTGGACATATGGCTAAACTTATGAAAATGTCTATTTTAATACCCGAGCCGCTTCCTTTCAGACTTGTCAAAACTGTCACTTCAGATTGAAGGAATAAAGCCGTGTGTTAATAATGCCAGTGAGACATATGTCTATCAAGCGAGATTTCGGCAGTTCGGAAGCTTTGAGGTTTTTCAAGAGCTAAAAAAGATCATCACTTTACCATATTCGCCGGCTGTGGTTCTTTGGGCCCCATGGCGGTTTTAATATTAAGAAAATTACGACTCTTTTTTATCTCGCAAAACCAAATACGCGATACAATCTCTTATGATAACCGTTGTCTTTCCCTTTGCCACTTTTAATTTACGAGATTAAAGTGTAAATCTCCATCAAAAGGTTTTGAGTGATCTTCAAAAAGATCCCGAACAAGATAAAGCCACCTCAATGTATGAAAACCTGAACACAAGCTCCACTTTTGAACCTATTAGACATGTTTTATTCATAGTATACACGTATCCTTTTGTTTTCATAAATTTATAACTCTTATAAAGCAATACTTACATTTCGTCTTGGCTTAAACTAAAATCTCAACATTTAAAGTGTAACTTTCTGTTTCTAAACTCGAACAAAATGCAAAACTCACGTAGCTCACTCAGTTCTCAACAAATATCTGTATTCTATCACCGACGGCATTATCATCGCCAACGGCGTATTTAAAACATCATTCACAACTTTGACTAACTTGCTTGAAGATGAGTTCGGTGAAATTTCTTGTATAAGTTCAGTTCTTATCTCACACTGTCCTTAATAAGAGAACAAATTTATAGCAATAATATATTGCAAAAACATGCCCTTGAAACTTTCCCCTTTATATCCTTATTTACTTTAAAGTCATAGTTTTTGAAATGAAACTATTACACCTCAATTTTATTTGAAAAGTCTATGATGGTCGTAGGCCGCAAGTCCGTGCATTGCATAGGGCGAGGAAGGGTAACAACCGGCTGGAGGTAGGGCGGCCGGCTTATAATAGTAGGGACGATATCTGGCAGAATGTAGACTCGACTGCAATGCAGATTGCGGCGTCGGGCTTGCTCGTAACTTGCAAGGGCAGCCATGCACGTTGCATGAGAGCTGTGCCGGGTTTGCGGCAGAATTCCCGATTTGTGTATGTGTTCTGAGATGTTGAAACAAATCTTCTGAGGTAGGAAAAGCTGTACCACAGTGTTTCGAACCGGAGACCCAATTGCATACAAACGGCTGCGACTCGTCCTGCGAACTCGTGAATAAAGGCAGACCGTGTGGCTGGTAATAATAGGACGTTAGTGCGGCCGGCGCACCCGCCTGTTCTGTTTTTATATTATCGCACTGGGCACAGTGAGGCCCACACTGTTGTTGCACAGACGGGTTGTAAAGTCCGTAAGGTGACTGGGGCTTGCAGCTTGTGCAGTTTGCATCCCGACACACCGTCCGTTGAAGATAGTCCAAAAAGGGTGTACTGGGGTTGTGCATTTGTAGAGGTCTTGCAGCCAAATTTCCAAGAGAACTCGCTTCGGCCGAATGAGACACGCAAAACCCACACCCACACTGAGCTGCTGGGTACACAGAGCCGACGCTAGCCATAGACGTCGGTAGTGCGTGAGTCTTCACTGCTGTCGACTCCTGCCCCGGCAGAGAGGGGGCAAAAGGCATTACTGGCTTGTAAGGGGCAAGATTCCCAGGATGAGGTGCGCACGATCCTGAACAGTCCTTATGTAGCGAATGCACTCCGCTCGACGACTGTCCCACGGAATCGTAAAATACGCCACATATTCGTCCCTGTGAATGTACACAATGTGAACTCTCGCTGTCGACATGGGCGAACTGGTAGGCTGGGAGTTTAGTGGAAACTTGGTCTTTTGAGTTCGAGTTCAATGCTGGGGATATTGATGGGCTTTCCTTACTTGGGGCTCGAAAACCTGCCTTCTCGGCCATTTCGTCCCCTTTCTCCAAGGCCTGTTTGTAAGGTTTGAACGAGGATCTAGTTTCCTCACTGCTTATCTTGTGTGCCTGAGATGTGTTATCAGACTCGGCTGTTAATGTTGTTTTAGACGTCTCGGATTTGCCGATGCTGCTACAAGTCGCCGCAAGCAGAGCTAAAGGTGACTTTTTCTGTTCTTCTTCCTACAAGAAAATGAAAGAGGTGATCGCAAATAAAATCAACAGCTCGGAATCAAGTCAATTCTTGCGGGTGCGGTATAAGTATTTTTTGGATAATAACAACAAAGTATTTCAATATTAGAGAATAAACTACTCCAAAACTGGGCTTTTACCTTCAAAGGAAGAGGCTGAATATATTCTTGACCACACTTTGAAACACTTTGAGTCAACATTTGAAGAGCTTCTAACGGAACTCGAGCTTTGGAAAGAGAAATCTCGCTGGACGGCTGTGTGCACTTCAATCCTAGCGAGCACGATGGCATATCGTCACTATGTGTGCGGTTGAGGCTCACTGAAATATTAAATAAGGCACAATGAAAGCTGTAGATTCAGAAGAAACAAGCCGACTTCAGACAAAGCTCGAACGCACTTCACTCATAAATGAATTGGATAGATTAGAGAACCCACGCCGCCTTCCAATCAAAAGGCTCGCTTCGCGATATTTGAGTCATTGATTGGATAATCAATATGACAGATATGTCAGTCTGAGACATCAGGATAATTGGCTATATAAGATATTGATTGATGATTTACCGCCTAGCCAATGAGAACACAGAAGTTAATTAAGTAGCGGATCACCTTTAGTGTCAGCGAACAAGCTGTCATCGATCAAGCTGCCAATCATCCTCAATTATATCTGTCACCTATTGTTGGGATTTTGAAGAGACTGATGTAAAACTTGTCAATTTTGGAGCAGCTCTTGTCACGGTCGCGGTGGTACAGTGCGATATTTACATAAGGCAGTTAATTTATCTAGAAATAAGAGACTCTAAAGTTGTCTCTCTTCTCCTGTACTTTCTGCGGCTGGCGATCAAAGCGGTTTGCGTGAAAACATGTTTCAAGTGCCCCTTTCGTGTTCTGTTTGCATTACTGTTTTCTTTGCGCCGACGCCACTTTTCACAGCTATCTTATCTTATCAATCAAGGCTACGGGCGTTGTGGCTATTATGAATGGGATTAGATAACGTGTTGACACATATAATGGCTCTGACAGGTCGGCCAAATAACACGCTACGCCTCAGCGCTTATTGGTCAGCTATTAAGGGCGCAGAACCACCGCCAACAAGGCGCTTGCACACAGCTTCGGACAAGTGCTTATCTCTGCTCCCGAATTAATAACTCACATGGTGGCAGGAAAAAACCCAAAGCAGTTTTCGTCTCAACTGCGCAATTTCGGAGCCAGAATCAGTTGGAGAACTTGTTCATTACTAATTTTATTTGCATAATTAATTCTGAAATTAACAAAACAATTATGTGGGCGATAACAGATTCTAAACCTTCTTTAACATCAAATGATCTGTTCGGCTTAAAATAAAGGCAGCTTGTGAGTAAACTATATATTAATTTTCATTTGCCCCGAAAGCATAGTGGCGTTTTTCAATACCGACTGTGTTTGTTTTGCCTTTGCTCCGAAAGCATAATAGACATTTTGCTGACAGGAGCTCAGTTGGTTCTAGCAGCTGTGATGGCGAAATGACATTTGGCCGTGAATACATGCGAAGGGTGTTTGTCTTTAGCCAAGCACGCAGATGATACCCCGCGATAAAACTGAAAAGGCTTGCTTGGGAAGTTATTACGCGATTGGCGATAGTATCTGGTTTTATTCAAGCGTCCATCAGTGCCTTAGCTGTCAACTGCTTTTGCATATACCGCCTGAGATTTCTAGAACAACACCTAGGATGAAACTCGTGTTGATAGAAAACTGGTACACTGGCGTAAGGTCTCTTTCACGCATCTATTCTCCAAAGCCATAAAATATTCTATTCCATATCAAAAACTAGCGAAGACAAAAGGTTGCTTGCGGGTGGTTTAAAGAAACAGATATTATTCTTTGGGTTTATACATTGAAGTGCTGAAAGCTTTTACAAAATAAACAAAGAGGGCAGATAATTTGTTTTTCACAGCTCCTTTTCAATCCGTCTCGTGACAGCCAACTTTACTATCGCGCGCAAACAAATACGGAATGTACATCTGTCATTGCGGCCATCCGTCTGTCAAGGCATATCTTGTCATTTCATTAACATTTCCTTCATTACGTGTCAAAATCCACCACATTTTGAGCGAGATAGAACACAGGGGCTATTGCTAGTATCAAACAAATCATAGGCGCTTTTTAAGATCGTGCTGTTTGTTTTTGACATTTCCGAATAATTCGACGGCTTTTGCGCTCTCTAATATTAAAAATCGCTGATAAAAAGAACACTAATTTTCATCTTTCTCTGTGGTGAATTATTCATTGATGTAATTTTGCTTCAGAATATTCTTGTAAAGCCCATTAGTAAGTTTTTCCTGTGAAGAGCTCATTAACGCCCAGCCACACATCCACATTGAAATTGTAGGTTGTCTCTCTAAAGACCACAGACACTTGATAATCATAAGTAAGAAAGATGAAAGACCTGCCGCGCTGTCAACGCGCGGAAATGTCGCCTTTTTCAAGTATCCCTGTCCGCAATGTCTATTCTTGAAATGATTTTAAAATATGAACACGACATGTTGGCGCCAATTCCACTAATTTTGGTGGGGTTGTGGTGCCTTCTGGTCGAGCGTCCGAGTCCATCCCTCGGTGTGCAGAGGAAGCAATTTTTGTCAATGAACCAACCACCTCTCACCAGTCACGAAAATCAAAGGTAGAGGCCACGCAAGCTCACAGATAGAAGAAAAATAAAATTATATCTACATGGACTACATTTTGCGCAATCCTATACTGTACTGTATGCTAAAGATGCGCTGTACCGCCCGGGCTGTACCGGCTTAGATTTCTCACGAACTCTGAAGTGAAGAGGGAAGGAAAGGACCTTGCATGTATTAGGTCGAGGAGCATTTAGCACGACTACTTAAACACAAAGTATGTTTCACTTTAAGTTTTGTTCATTACTTCAAGGAAAGATAGCAAATGATGAGTATGTTTCTGTCAAAATGTTAATGAAATATTGACTGCTATAGTTTTAAGGTGTTAGAGAGCGGACATTTGAAATTTCAACAAAGATTAAAAGAACGGTATATCATTTTCAATTTTCTTTTAGCTAAGGTAAAAATTTTACTTGTTTGACATTAAGTATTTCAGTGAATGAAGAGCTGATAAAACAGGAATAAAAAACAACTAATGTATTGGTCAACTTTCAGATATTTTAGAATATGCAGTCACGGATTCACAAGCTAAATCCGCATATGATCTGGTTCACAGATTGTTTATATCAGGTTAAAGTGAAAAACAACTCTGTATAAGAAAAAATAAACATTAAAATATCGGAAGTATCCTTATCTTTCTTCGAAGAATTAAGTGGAAACAGGGCACCAATCTGCCGATATTCTCACACGAAAAACCCTCTCCTATTTTATCAACCATTTCTAAGATCAGTATCTTTATACTGGGCAACAGGACCTGATAGAATCCGTGTTAACAGTTGTTCGTGTGGCCATAACAAACTGGAATTCATTATAAATTTAGCGGTGAAGAAATTACGAAAACAACTGACTGACAACTAGGGATTTTAAGTATTCTTGCACGCTGAAAAGTTGGTTTAAGAAAGAGTCCTTTGAGCACTGTTGCGTGGGAGGTGGTGTTTCTCTAATACATTTGCAAACATTGTCTTGTAGGAGAGTGATCGCTTTCATAACTGCTTCGTTTTTCAGTTGCTGAAGTTGTTTATACCCCAATATTGTATTGTACAGAGAGTCGAGAGAAGGGAGGCGGACTCGACACTGCGGGTGATCTTTTCATTGCACGATTGGCTGTATTTTGTATGGAAATGTCACATTCCACCTTAACATATTAAATGACAATTCGTGAAACACAATGACTAGTCCTGCTTTGCAATCGCTCTCTTTTTCTGGAAAGTGTCTACTCAACAAAAGTTGGTTTTTAGAAAGCTAGTTCAAACGAAAGGTTGGGATATTTTCTAGAGTGTTTACACGGGGAAAAAATGTTAAAGTGATCGTATATATACTAATTTCGATCTGCTGGTTAAAATATTTTAAACCATTATTTCTAACTTATGTAAAAGGGTTTTGAAAGAGCCATAAAAGTCACTCTGAAAATGAGTTGCTTTTGTAATTCCGACAGCAGAAATCGGTATCTACTGTGTTAATGTCTTTTTATCTGTATTTTGAAAGCACACTATGTATGAATAACACTCTTTTTATAAACATGATATGAAATATGACCATGAGCTCGAGCGGGGCGAACACAAAGAAATTCATAAAACCGAAGTTTCAATGTTTGTCCTGTTTTTACTTGATGAGATTTAGGAACTGATCACTGGCAGCAGAAACACAGCTTATAGGCACCACTATAACTGTTTAGATTGGGAACTAAAATAAATCTAATCTATTGTACAACAGTAAACTAAAGTTTGTACAAGCAAGCTAGTCCCTTAATAGGTTTTAATTTCAATTTTAATTAAAATACTACAGGCTGCATCAAATGATCGGATACCTTTAGGCTAGAAATCGGCTGATGCGGAATTGAAATCAATATCTAAAGAGTGAAAAATCATCTACGAGCCTTCACAAGGTTCTAGCTTTTTCCGCTTTCAGTGCAGTATTCTCGAATTATTTCTTCAATAGCTTCTCGACACAAGTAATATAGATTTTAAGCTGTCACTTTAACCTTGTCAGCTGTCAATCACTGTCAAAGAATTTGACAGCCGACATCAAAAAGGCAAACCCCATCGAAATGAGATGGATTTTATAAAAGATACATTTCCAATAGACCTCCTCTCCTGTCCATTACAAAAACACGCCGACACCTTTCAAATGCTGCTAAAAGTAAAACAACCCCTCAAGCCAATATCTGTAATAGATCTGCTACTAAAAGCAAGATAAAATGGATTAGATGAAAGACGTGCAAGGCTGTCGACACTCTTTAGTAGTATGTGTCAATTTGATTCCTTTGCAGAAGCCGAAAGTTATTGAAAGCTGCTTCGAACAAACAGAGCACTTGGCAAGGCACAAGTGGCTAAAGACTTTAGATTATTTTGAAAGCAGTTCAAAGGTTCTATGAATATGGAAAGCAGATAAGTAAACACAGTCTTCCGACAAGAACCAAAATAAAATGATTTCATCGTTGATTCTTCAGGTATTAAATGATGTACGATCTGTGTTTTCTGCATGTAGGTATTGTAGCGCATTTGCGGAGAATTTTATGAAGAGTCAGTAAAAAGACTATTTTGTTCTGTAAAGAGAATGATATCCTTAACCCATTTCTATTTTAAAACAAAATATTGAAATTTTCCTTGAACCTGAACAGGCTTTCACATGATTTATCGATGAAAAACACACTAACTCCTCAAATTAAGCTTTTAAAATTTTAAGTTATTTTTCCGTCGTACATGTATCCCCACATATCGCTGATAATCCTCAGGTCAGTTGGGGTTATTTTTATGCCCGAATGAAGCTTAAAAGATTAAATTTGAAGTGCTTTAATTTTAGGACTTTAGGTCTCGTGTCAATATAGTTTCTCAGCAACTGTTGGCTGAAGACGGCCAATTTTGAAGCCAAAGCATGTCTGGCTCTTCCTGGATTAGAGTGCCATATTCAGCCATAATTGACTGTTTTGTTCTTAAAGTAAGCAATACATAAAAGTCTGATATATGTTAGAAATGATTTCAGCAATACTTTATGCGTGTGTTTGATAATGATATCGATTCCTAGATCCAATTGTTATTCTCGATATTACTTTTTATTGGCCACTAAAATTAAAAAGATGTAAGCACAATCGATCAGGTGCCTTGTTAAATTTAACTGTCTCTCGTTGAATTACATGTCTATAAAATTACATCCGAACCTAACAATATTGGCTTGAAAATTCACAACCAGCGAGAACCAAACCGTGGCAGTTTGACCATTTGAAACGATTTTTTTCTATGAACGTTAGTTGTATTACAAAAGTCAACAGAGAAGTATTAAATACACCTTCAATCCTACCTTTAGACAGTTAAGTTCGTGGTTGATTCATCCTCTGAAAAGCTTTCGCTTCCCGAGATCGTGTAGCGCAAAAAGACCTACAGTCGTATTTTCCCACACAGCAGTAAAATATTGTGTGAGTGGCTTCAACAAAATTATTTTGGTCGCACTAAATAACTGAATAAAATGCTTTTAAATTAGACTTCGCGCCTGGTTGCCAGATGTCTGTTGCTTGGCCATGTCGACGCTACGTCTGCGCTACCCGCTGTTACTTGTCCGATCTGCCAGTTAAAGGAGAAATCTTTTGATTTTGGGGAAATAAGTTTTAGAAAAATCTGTCATCATGAAATTGAATAAGGAAACCAAATGGAAAAGCATGAATACGAATGGGAGTGGCTTTACAAAATTGGAACCGAATGCTTAGAGAGATACTTCTCTGGCTAAAACATTTCTAAAACAAACTGAGAAACGCTTTTTGAAGTTAAAGAGGAAATTTCTTAAGAACTCCGAGTTTCAAACTTGATGAAATTATGCATAATTATTGAGAGCAATCTTGCTCTTAGAGCCTGTTTGCACTAAACAGATTTAGGCAAAGTTTCACCTGGTTTACCCCTTTCAAACACACATACAGTGAGTAGAACACTTGGTTCTTTCAAATTTCTATTTTCATGTTATTAGAATTTGTAGTACACGCTTTTTTTTTTTATAAGAACCAGTAAATTTTGGCCGAGCCTCATTGTTCTTAAATGTTTAGGAAATTTCAGCCTCAATTGTTCTTAAGCTGTTCTTATTTTTAAAAGTACTCGTAAGAACAACAACAGTAAGAAATAAGTCCTAAAATATTGCAAATATACCTAACTTGTGATCATCAAGCCAAATAAATCGCAATGGAAATTCGATCGATCTCAACATTTGGAGTATT
>JAOBYH010038449.1:0-12263 GCA_025403525.1 Umimayanthus kanabou | reverse complement strand
GCATTGTGTTGACTTGCATGGCATTGTGTTGACTTGCATGGCATTGTGTTGACTTGCATGGCATTGTGTTGACTTGCGTGGCATTGTGTTGACTTGCGTGGCACTGTGTTGACTTGCGTGGACTTGCATGAGCTTGTGTTCACTTGCATGCACTTGTGTTAACTTGCATGCACTTGTGTTGACTTGGACGGCCTATGTTGACTTTCATGGCCTTGTGTTAACTTGAATCGCCTTTTTAGTGTTGACGTACATGGATTAGTGCTGATTTGTATGGATTTGCGTTGACTTGCAAATGCATCAATTTTGAACAGGATGTTTGAACGCAAATCGACCTAGCAGGTCAACAGGACGCAAATATTTGCATTGATTGGTAGATCCGCATCCGTCTGCTGTAGTACACTGGTGGTCGGCAAAAACTGTAGTTGTAAAGGGTTCTTTCTTGGAAATGAATTAACGCAGAATGAGCTCAATGTTCATCAACTAATTTTATTGTATGTACAATTTAATTAGCCTATTTTTCTATTTTCATTTTGTTGTAATTTTTGGGCTCTTTGATTTTGGGGGAGGGGGAAGTGGAAGAATTATTTGCGTAAAAGAATATGTTTTTGTTTGCCATAATTGGGCTGTAAAATTCTGTTTACGTTTTTCCCTGGTTTACCCTCCCGTGGAATACAGTCAATTTGTAAGTAAAACCTCCCCGTGGACGCTTTTAAATTTCCCGCGGAGCGAGAGGTCTCTGTGAATGTCGGAAACATGTCTCGGTAGAAACCTCTTGCTGGACTCTGCGGGATCGGAGACCAGCCTTGGTTATATCAAACATAGCCTCCTCCGCAGGCAACTCAGTGAGGCAAAATTTGGTAACTATAGGCAAATACGAGGCCAATGGGGACAATGAGGGTTCAACGATGGTAAGTGGTAGTGATGATAGCATGAGCGGCAAAGCCGCGAAATCGAGGGGCCGAAGGCCCCGAGCGAGTCGCCGAGCGCAGCGAGGCGCGAGTTAGGGGCCTGCCACGCTTCTTTTTCTCCTATCCGTCACTTCTGTCATCACTACCATTGCCATCATTGAACCCTCATTGGCCTCGTTTTTGCCTATAGTTGCCAAATAAAGCCCCTGCCACGCTTCTTTTTCTCCTATCCGTCACTTCTATCAATACTACCATTTGCCATCATTGACAACAACAACACCAATAATTTATTAACACTCAAAAATTAAAATAGAGAGATATTACAAAAATGAATAGGTTTACAAATTAATGAGTGCAGGCCACCTGTAAATAACCAGAAGGGCTAATCGAGACAGGTGGCCTTTGGACAATAAATTTAAAGATAAATAAACTAAGGTCAGGAGTACCAAATTAATATAAATACTCTAATTGTTGTTGATATTTTTAAACAAAAGTACAAAACAAAGACAATAGAATAAAGATCGGCAAAGAAGGAAAAAAAGATGAAAAAATCCGCAATACTAAACAAAGTAAGCGACGAAGAAAAAACAAGGAAAACAAAATTACCGCATAAATATAAGGCGAGCATAAATTGAGTTGCTTCAGTAGATTAATATTCGGAAATGAAGCGTAATTGTAATTTTGATTTAATGGTAGAGACACTCAGAGATTTTAGTTCTTCATCTACAGAGTTCCAGAGCTTTGGTCTGAACCCTCGTTGTCCTCGTTTTTGCCTATAGTTGCCAAAATAAAACCAAAGTTTTGCCTCATTGTTGGCTGCGGAGAAGTCTATACCAAACATTTACTTTTTAGAAAATATCTTAAACTTTTCGATGCCTGCACGTGTTTGTTTGATCTCGATCTCCCGTCCCCTCCCTGCGATAATCCGTCCTAATATCTTTTCAGTTGTTGCACGCGCATTGTTTGTTTACGTATGTTTGCATGCGCGTGTTCGTTTGTTTGTTTGCTATATACCTTGCTTGCTTTCCGTTTGTGTTTGGTTTCGTTATCTACCGTGTTTTGTTGGAGTGTTAGCATTCGTTATGAGCTGCTGTTCAGCAACGTACAAGTGGGTGTCTCTGCCAAAAGTATTCTACAACTGGTCTCGGTTATAATGGCGCCGTAACCGATTATGTAATTGCACAGATTTTAGGAAGCCTTCAGGATGATCAGTGGCTGTTCCGACATACGATTTATTGTCTTCAGTACAATTCCAATGTACAAATCTTGGTAAAGTTACATACAAACACAAAAATAACGAAAGTTGCTAGAAGAAATGGAAGACTGAAAATAACGGACGCTGATGACCACTGTATCAGTGCAAACTGAATCCACCACATTGCGTCCAACGACTGGGAAGAACACAAGATGCAGTGGTCACACAGTTATTCTATTTATCCCAGGTAAGTTTTTAAACAAAATTTTGGTTAGGTATGTTGGTTTTATTTAAAAATGCTGAAACGCTGACAAAAAGGTTAAACTGAGCTCAGAAACCGCAACTGAAAAAGAAAGAAAAAACCACAGGAACAACAACAAAACAAAATAAAAACTGTGGCAGTCGATCATTTTTCGAAGATTATCAAATATCAAATGATGGGAGAAATGATCATTTTAAAAAGTTTCTCGTGAAACTATTTGCAAAAGCAGTACATAGCAACTGATATGCATAGAAAAATCAGTTTGTTCAGCATTTTTTCCGATGTACTAATTATTTATGCCAAGAGTTGGTCAGACTGCATCAGTCATGTATACACCACAAGTTTTTCAAGCAATGTTATATTACATACAATGCAGGAGCTCCGATCCCAAGACTTACGAGTCTCTGGTACAACTCTATAGAGTAGGTCTCGGTCAAAAGCATATCTTTGGGGTAGTCCAGGGGCAGTCCAATTGTATGGGCGGAACTGATGCAGGGCGAGTCAAAAAGTAAGAAAGGCGAGACTGATCGCCCCTGGGTTTCCGAGGAGGATGTGAAAAAGATAAGGAATAGATGTCGTTTTGTCTGAATAAACAGGCAACGACCGCTTGAGGTTCAAACTGACGTGCATGTCAAAGGCGCTATCCAGCGTATAAATCCGTAACCAGCAGATGAGTGTTAAAGGTTTAGGGCATTTTATCCACTGGATAAGAGTTTATCTGCTTAATATTGCTATCCACCTTTTGAGCAACCCGGAGTTTGGGGTTACAAACTGCTCTAGCTTCCTCCAGAGCAAATTAACCCATGCCAATAAACTGTTGTCCCTCAACTGGTCGTTATTTATGGTAAGTATATACTATCTCAAGATGGACTTTCTTGGATACCTGAAAACAGAGGATCCCCCAGTGAAATGTTTTGCAGGCAAATGTCCAACTACAGTGATACTGCAAACACGCAGACTCGGAGAGGGCAATCGCTCAATTGAGGAAGTACGCCGTTTTTCTAAAGGCAAAATGTTAATTCATTTTCAATGCTTTTTGAGTATCAACTTTTTAAAGAGCAACTTGGAGATTAAAAAGGTAGCAGATATCAAAGGTCCGAATATCACATCGATAATCTGGTCACGAGAACGAAGGCACCGGAGTGAAAAGCGACGAGAGAAACTTGTGGGGGAGCGGGTGGGGCAATTGCAGCCCTGTCCACTATCGCCGGGCCTACGTCACTTGTTACACAACTAAATTGGCCATTAATTTAAGACGAAGATTGGATAGAAATTTCAACTAAGGTACTGTTTTTATCTTCTGCTCGTTTCTCTTCAATTCTTTCCGTCAGTCTCTACGCTTTAAGTTTCTTAACTTACCTTTGTCTTCTTTGCGAAGAAGACGAAAGAAGTACAATAGTCTTTATTTTTGATTTCAAATTGATTCCGTGTCTTGAAGTCCAGTGATTTTAAAATTTGCATGCAACAACAACAACAACAACACCTCCACACTATGAGTGGGCGTTAGTTCCGTCGTAGAACTCATCTTTTGTTCCAACTTAAGATTCCTCATGCGTTGGAGTCGCCTGGACCGGAATCATTTATTATGTGATACGTCATAGCAACTTTCATGCAAGCTCAGTGACCAAATTGTTGTCGGGCCAATATAACTCCATCAACAGTATCTGCGAATGAGGACGAATTTGTAAAAATTTGTCACTAAAAACAATTGTAGAAGAGTTTATTTCAAAAAAGTGTTGAGGTTTTTGAAGACCAATTAAGACTGAAATTCCATAAAATAGATAGTGGCAGCTATTAAAAGAATGTTGAATGATATTAATTAACTATATATGTCTTGTTTCGTACAGGATATTACGTAGCATAATTAATTGCTCGTGTAACAGGAAGTTTTAAGGCTTTGAACTGAAAGTCGACATGGTCGAAAGAGTTACTTAACTCTGTTAAACAGATATTTCTTTCTCACTACGCCAATACGATATGTTTTATAGTTACAAGAACAAGTTTCGTGTTTATGTTTGTCTATTTTCTCTCCGTAAAAGCGGATATAGCTTAGTAGATTAAACTGTAACCGGTTTTTTGGCTTCAAAAAAAAAACAGTGATAAGAGTGGAGCAATATAATGTGATAGTATTGCAACTTATTTTATCCACTCGATTCTGTGTTTGCATCACTACCGTACTCATTTGTTTATGGAGTAAACATCACCATTTTTAAAAGATCAAAATATCCACATTTTTGAAAAAGGTTTCTGTTATGTGGTAGATATATTGTAACTCTATAACGGACAATGTTTTAGGCTAGCTATGCATTCTTTTAGTCTTGTTTTAAAGAACCTTGATTTGTATTGAAAGTGCAAACTTCATTCCTCAATAACAGTTTTTCATTTACACGTGGGTGCAGCCATTTTATATTGCCTATATTGCATTTTTAAATATGCTGAAGCTGAAGCCTGTCTTTATAGCCGATCAGTACCACACTGCATCAGTGAATGGTATTTCGACATTTTTGTAAAATTTTTCAATAACTGAAGGTCGAGTAAATTGTTTACTGCATGAAGGCCACGATATGCAAGAAATTCACAAACTCTACACAACTCTTTCTTTTCTAGGCAACCATGCATCGTCTGTTTCAGGTTTTCCCTGGTTTCTACATAACTTTTTCAGTATTATATTAAATGCATAACCGTGTTATTTCCCCTACATAAAACTGATTTGCATATAATTCTACTGTTTGCTTACTGACTTCTACTCGGCTGATATCATTTTTCGCGCTAGTTTTACATTTACAACGACTCAGAATTATTGAGTAATATTTTTGTATGAAAAGTGGCAAACCTTGTCAAGGTGAAGGGGCCTTTTTAATATTTCTTCACCCTTACAAAGATCGTTACTTTTATGTTAAAATAGACGCTAGCCTAGAATGTTATTCGCCGAACTTCTTTGTATATATGAACCGGGAGCCGCGGTCTGCAGAAACGAAAGCAAAACTGGCGCCTTGAGGCTTGAATAATTGGTTCCGATGATGTACTAACAAAAGTAAATATTTTTTTCAGTTTTTGATTGTTACCATGTTTGTCCGTTCATTTTGGTGGCCATGAAAAGACTGTTAACTTTGGTCGACGTGTGAAAACAGACCAAGGTTCACATGGACATACTTGGAAAAGAAATGAATTTCCAAATTGTTATTCCATCTCAATATCTACACCATTGGTACTGATAAAATCAGTCCAGGTTATATTAAAAAGAAAAACAAATCTTGATAACATGCAGTAGTAGGAAAATAAATAATGTAAATTTTTGTTGAGTTATGCACAGTAAAATGAAAATATTTCGGGCTAAAAGTTACGCCATTTTTTTCTGAATTTTTTTCCGGTATTTTCATTTCAATAATTGTCCCTACATCAATCCAACTCTATTTGAACAGTGGCGGCTGACAAATGCAAACACAACTTAGTGCCGATCAAGCGGCCGACATTTTAAGGTTAGTCTCCAAAGAGCGACTGCTTGCTGCTTTTGGAGGCTATATATTAAAGTATAATAGTCAGTTTTCAAGCCATTCCAGTTAGATTACAAAATACTATTTTTCTATTTGCAGGAGAAAAACTGCAAGTTTGTCTGAATCAAACGAGTAGAATTCATTTCAAAAGATGAACAGTTCTTTAATCTTGAGTGTTTTCAATTTTGTTTGTATTTAATTTTCAATTTTCGCCTGTTTTTAATTTCCGCCAGTTCGATATAGGTGCTGAAGTCTGAAAAATACGTTAGGAGGTGCACAAACGCAAAAAAAATATTGTATTTGACGTTCATTGATGCTTCTTTGGACAACTCCTTGTCAAGTCCCCACACCATATTCCATGACCGAAGACTTTTATGTACCTATATAAAACCCAATTTGAAATATTCATCTGGAACAGAGAAATAAAAGGTTGTTATTGTAAAGTTGAAGTTGTTTTGTTAAACAGTTACATGACCTTACTATAATACTTTATATTTTGGACTGCGTTCAATTCGTAGATTGAATTTAGAATTGCAGTATTTAAACGCAAATTTAACTATTTTAGGACGAATAACCGCAAAAATAGTATAATCTAAAAAAAAGCCCTACTACATAGTTCTGATCAGTCCTCAACGTCAAAAGTGCCAGAAGTTGTCCATGACGCAAATCGAGTGTGTTGTTTATTTCCAAGGGCAAAATTGTCCTTTATTGGTGCTGGCTATTTGAGTTCTTGCTTAGAAAAGTTAATTGCCTCGCAACCATCTTCAGCCGTCTGGAGTTACCATATATCGCTAATCGCTACTGTTATAACAAGTTATGTCATCTAACGTCAGAGGTACAAAAGTTGTGTGAAAAGGTATAGAGAACGAATTTTTTCAATCTCTTTCGATTTGTCCAATACAGTGAGTGAATCACTTCAAATAGTCGACTAAAAAATTTCCGTGCTGAAAATAGTTGCTGCATGTAACTGTATTTTCACTGAGAAAACAGGGCTATTATAGAATATGTAAATAGCAGTATTTTGAGATATAATTTCAAAACTAGTAACTACGGTGTACACCGTTCAATCCAGACGAGTTATTCCAGGTACTGAGTGTTTAAAACTGACCTTTTATTTAATGGGCGCGATACTTTCGATACTGACTAATTTAATACTCTAATAGTTTATTGATAACATTAGTAAAAAGGAAGAAATAAAATGTTGTACACTGTCCCGTTAGAAATGGTAAAAATAGCAATGTTATTCTCTGTCTTTCACAAAAACCCTTCAGTTACCACGATACCAATTATATAAAATTATGTATATTTATAAAAGAAACCAATAAAAAATTTTACAGAAAGTTTTATTTAAGTTGCAGTATTACAAAGAAAAAATACAGTTTGAACTTTCCAAAGCCGTTGAATTAATGGAGCTATGGCACCTTGCACGTATCAACGAAGTAGATAAGAAACTAGTTTTAACGCCCGCAGCAGCAAAAATTAGCAATCTAGTCGGTCTATATCAGGATATAGCCATATATTGCACCTTGTAAGTGAAATGCTGCGATTTCTAATTATCTCGATCAAGTTACTGGAAATGTTTTCTTATTGAAGGAAAAGAAGCTTTATTGTGAGTGAAATGTCTTTCCTGTGGTAGAAATGCAGCAGAACACGTTGAGTAAAATACATCTTTAGTTTTGTCAATACAGCTTTCATTAGGGAAATTTATTCACGTTTAGTTTCCTGCAAGGGAGTCACTTGTCCGAAACAATAGAGACTTCGGTTTGTGATTTTAAAACAAACAAATACAT
The DNA here is from genome assembly GCA_025403525.1 of Umimayanthus kanabou. Taxonomy (NCBI): domain Eukaryota; kingdom Metazoa; phylum Cnidaria; class Anthozoa; order Zoantharia; family Parazoanthidae; genus Umimayanthus; species Umimayanthus kanabou. The sequence goes on along the minus strand of JAOBYH010038449.1, from coordinate 4,614 downwards.
ACCCAGGGGACAGGGGACGGGGCTGGACGTGTTTTAACTCTCCAATCAAATAAAAAAGGATTTTCTACTAGTGGTACTACAAAAACATATCTTCTTGTTTCTGTTTATTGTGTCTCGGGTGGCGCCAGGTCTGGACATATTTGGAGTGGACTGGCCATTTGCTAAAGCATTCCCCCCTCCCCAGTGAAAACTCACTTGTGCGTTACCTAGAATACGGAAAGGTCTTGTATACATGCATTTATTCAGGAAAGAGACTCTAAGATTATGTTAAACGATCATTTCACTTCAACTTGATAGTTAAACAGACTACGTGGTTTAAATACGGTCAGAGAAGCTATGTGACATGGAAATCCCAAAGCTTTGTTTTTGGGGGGCTCGTAACTTCACGTAAATACCGAGGAAGTAGTATAGTTACAGATTGTGAAAGCAAAAGGTTTATTTTGTCTTTTGAATACAGCTTGTCAACTGTTTAACACCGAAACATATGACTGACGATTTGTAAACTTAATGTTTTGGTAATAATAATCATGGAGGCCGAAGTCGAACAACTTCAGTTGTCTTTGAATGAGCGGGCCACAGAGCTGTTTAACTTATGTGACCAAGAAGGACTGGGCTACATCACGAAACATGATTTGGCACAAGTTATACGGGATTTGGAACTTTCCCTGGACTCGTCACAAATCGAGCAAGCTTTCGACAAATTGGATGACGACAAGAATGGCTTTTTGACCTTGGAAGAGTTCACATCGGGTTTTGGGCTGTTTTTAGGAGTTGCACCAGATGAGAACGCAAATGCGAGCTTGCAAGAGCTTGAAAGCGATCCTGGGAAAGAATTGTTTTATTTATGCGATCCAGAGGGAAAAGGTTACATCACAAAAGCTGATCTTCAGCGTGTAGCGAATGATTTAAGTTTGAATTTTGAGCAGCTTGATGTCATATTTGATAACTTAGACATAGATGGAAATGGACAGTTAACACTGGACGAGTTTTCGAAAGGATTTGGGAAATTTTTGAGCGGTGAAAGCATCGCGAATGACAGTGAGACTGAATCGACTGAACCTGAGCAAGATTCGATGGACGACGGTATACACGGTCGGCACAACCTTGCAAGCGAAAACGACGTGTTTGAGAGTGCAGTTCCTGCGGATGGTTCTGCAACTCCAGGACACGATGATGCTGTGTTTAGAGAAATCATAGGAAGTGTTGGGGAAGACGTATTCTCAGGGTAAGGCAAATTACGATTTACAATTCTATGATCATGTTCGCGTCGCGTTGTCTGAAGTTGACATGTTGAATTTGCCGCGTCCTTGTTTGCTCGGACGAAGTCGAGCTGCCATCCGATTTGACAACTTCCAGAAAATCCAGGTAAAAACAGGAAAATATATTCAACTTTCCTCAGAATTATCTTTTGTTCATTGTTAAAGGTCGCTGCTGAACAGCTATAAAAAGCTAAATATTTCTGATTAGTAGTAATAACTACTCCTTTAACTGTTTAAGTGAAAAACCAGTTGCACCTGTACTAAATTTATCCGATTATAAATAACTGCAATTGACACTCTTTAGAATCTCAGAGACGTGCTGTAAATTGCTAACTTTACTTATAATTATTGAAAAACTTTCTCGCTCATACGATCGAGGAGGAAGTTACGTTTGTTAATCTAACGAGGTCACAGACTCACTGATACTGTTGCGTATCTCACGGAAAGTTTTCATCACTCTCGTCCCTTGGGTTTTAGTCAATTTAGAATCAAAAACGATTTTTAAAATTGATTTCTTTTATACCAAGTTAGGTATGTTTTACCGGAGTCATAAAAGTTTGTTTTCGATGATTGATCAGTTTTTATGCTTGATTGATTCATTGTATCAAAACAACACAAAAATATAAATAAAACTAATTCTATGTGACCTTTAATTTCTTCGCTGCATGTAACAAACCGTGATCGGATTTCTGTCTGCATCACGCAAATTCAGGGCCATTCAGGAGCTTTTCCCGCAATATTCGTCTAAAATGCCCCGCTAAGGGTCTTAATGGATACATGTAGTGTCTCAATGAATGCCTCAAGCACTCAATATTTCAACTGTAACTTTCTTTGCTACTTTGATCACGAGGCCCATAAAAAATAAAAAGACATAAACGTTGTGCAAACGTATTGGACTATTGCTGTTTTTCGCGATCGCTCATTTAATTTTTATTGCTCCATATGCCTTCGGGCACGTGGAAATAAACCGGGTTGCAATTGACAAGATTGTGTCGATTTCAATCGCTATCTCCTTGGCGGCAAATTAATTGAAAATTTTGAAAGTCTACTCACACAGCGATATTCGTTGGTAAGTTCGCTAATTTCGGTACATTTATTGTCTTCAGAGCACTTTCAAGAGAGCAGTTGAAAGACTTGTGGATTACCCTTCAAACGAACGATACCCAAGGTCTTCAGAAGTTTGAAGATTTTCTACAAAAAGTTATGGCAGAACTTCGACAGGCGCAGAATGATTCAGCACAGCTGGAGACAGCTTTAAAAAGGTCAGTGGATATATATTCTAATTTTTATATATTTTAAAAAATCACGACGATAAAAGACAAAAAGCACGTAATATTTAAGGCAATGTTAAGATATAGTACAAGTACTCAGTAGCTACCTGTACTGTATGATCAACAAATTCGATCACTTAACCAGTGGTGGCTGTTATGGTGAAGTTCTTATTTGAATTTTCTGAATCAATTTACGATGACCTTGTTAATGCAATGCGTCCTTCCAGAACAATGAATTCTATTTACTGTATTGTTTGAATTCAATTTCCAGACAAAATATTATCGCGAGTTGAATATTAGAGGCCTCTTTGCAGCATCTTGATAATAATTCTTTTTCATTTCTCTAATCTCTGTTTTTAATATCCGACTCAGACTAGGTAAACATGATTAGAATGTTGTTGATGCATGCATGTGATTAGAAATTATTCCTATTCATTCAAATTTTACCGTGTTAAAACTCAGCTGTATTAAACTTATCCCTAAATCCCTTTCTGTCAATATTCATGATTATCTTCCTGCACCTTGTAGGAAAACACTTTGCAGTTGAGTTTTTTAAACAATTTTTTCTTTCAAAATACTGAAAATATGACACATTCAATGAAAAAACTGGTTGAATTGCAAAATTTTAAGTCACATTTTAACTGATTTGGTTAGCAATAACTGCATTCAGCTATCTCAAAATTATTGCAATATTAGAATTATGATATAACTTAAAATTATCCTGGTCTATCAATGGCTGTGAAAATTAATTTCAAGGAAGGTAGGTTTTTTTTAAAGGGTAGTACAAAAGAAGACAAGCATTTTAGCCAGTAGCTGCAGTTTAGAGTGGTAGAGTTTTCACAAATAAATGTAACTTTGGGTAAGTATTTTGTTATTTAATATTAAAATATTTTTATGAAAAACACAGAAAACAATAATTGCTGTGTGACATCATATTTTTTATGGGGAAATTATTTTTACTATCAAAGCTTAAAATATTCACTTAATTATAATTGTAAAAATAAAAGTCAGTGCAGCAGGGAAAAAATTGCAAATGATTTGTTGTATACAGGTGGTGGTGATAAAGGAAGATATCCAAGTTTTACTGGCTGTTTGCCCAACAAATAAATAGTAGTGGGATTCGCTTTCTCAACATTATTGTAAAATTATTTTTGTGTCCATTTTATGTATTGTTTTTCACAAATGATTCAACATGCAGTCTTTTCTACTGGTCATGTTAATTTGTATTTCTCACTTCTCATTCTAGTTTTATAAGAACATACAAATAATGCACATAGTTTTATTTTAGTTAAAAATAGTAATAAGCAACTTAACTTGTTGTGTACAACAAGAAACAGCATTTAATATGCTAATATATCCTTAGAAACGGACTATTTAACTTTTGAGAGAGGGGTGGGTGATTTTGGAAAAAATATTGTACATGCAAATATGAAAAAATGTTCCTGAAGAGCTAAGTTTCCATTTGAAGATGCTCCTGAATGCAAGGGAATAAAATTCCTGCAGCATCTCTGCAAGTTAAAGAAAAAATTTGTACTAACAGGATCACCCACTCTCCCTCAAAAGTCAAATGGTTGGCCTGGTAAAATAAAGAAACCTGATTCTGGAGGGGGTACTCCTTACTGAATTTGGTTGGGGCAGTGGACATGCTTCATTAAATTCTTGCCCATTTTCAGACCAAATAAGACAAATTTCCCTACCCAATTTCAGACTGGCTGTAGAGTTGATGCCTATTTTCAGAGTCACAACATGTATTTCATATGCTAAATAGCACCTTCCTAACAGTTTTGGTTAAAAATGGTACCAAATTTCAGACCAAAACTGCTTGAAAACCCCAATGATTTTATAACAAATGTGGGATTTCCTACAGTCATGGTGGATCAGTGGGTTTCAGCATTCAAATTTGAGTCAGACCTGCCTATATAATTTGATGGCAGGACATTTGGGGTCTGTGTTATTATTATGTTTAAAAAGTATTGATGAATTTGTTCCACATCAGTTACTAGAATTAAGGCATGGTTGGTAGGGGAGAAGTGTGTGTGTGTGTGTGTGGGGGGGGGGGGGGGGGGGGGAGCCAGCCAACCGGT